>SNVD02003773.1:0-18493 GCA_013180625.2 Boswellia sacra
ACTCGTGCTACTATATTCATGCTAAAATGTCACAACCTCACAGGAACCGTGTCTTCCACGATTTTAGAAATGGTCTTTGCAGGAATCTGGTTTGTTCTGACCTCTTCACGAGAGGTATAGATATTCAAGCAGTCAACGTGGTCATTAACTTTGACTTTCCAAAGATGTCCGAAACCTACTTGCACAGGATCGGTAGATCGGGAAGATTCGGTCACCTAGGTATTGCTATCAATCTAATCACATACGATGATCGATACAATCTGCACAGAATTGAACAGGAACTTGGAACTGAAATCAAACCTATCCCAAGGGTTATTGATAAATCCTTGTACGTCGCCGAATACCAGCTGGAGGACGAATAGTTAGTTAGATATACCGGGCTTCACAACCATTCAGGTTTGGTCGATATTATTATCGGCTTTCGGGTTGGTGAAAATAACGGCGTTTCCTGAATGGCTGTAGATCGTTTCCTCCCCGGAAGTGATTGAGCCTTTTTTGCAATGGAGGGAATAAAAGTCACTAGTGATTTCGTTCTCGCCATCTACCATCAGCAAAACCACTGTCCGACTCCCTCTTGAATCTCAGAGTTATCACAACCAATCTCTCATTTTATTCTTACTAAGTAATTATAACATGAGTATTTTGCTGCGCGCTCCTTTTCAAATTGATGTAATACTGCTTATGCTTGGTTAGCATAGTCAATGTTGTGACTAGTTTTCTGGCGGTTGTCGAAACTTGTGCCTGTTGCTCAAGGTCGTTTCTATACTTCTCACATATTTCGTGAACTATGGCGAGGTCTTGAGCTGGATCAAGATTCTGCTCACCCAAATGAAAAATAATGTCTGATCCATTATTGTTATTACTATCCATGGTCGCGTTGTCAATTGTTTCCGGTTCAACCAACTTTATATTGCACAACTCATCAACGAATTTAACCATACCTATCTTGTTCTTCAGTATGAAAGGGTTCACCACATCCATCCATGATTCCTGTTGTTTCGAAATGGTTCGTCAGTAAAGCCGCTCACATGCTGAAAGAGTGATATATCTATGGTGATAGTTTTACTTACAATCTGCGGTGAAAGGATGAATGCCAAAACTAGGCTTGTTTGGGTTGCATAGTCATCTTGCTCGTTGGGACGCATCTGATCCAATGGGTATATAGCGTAATCATCTAATGTAGTCAGGATTGATTGCGCGAGAGAATTGCTTGTCTACGTGTGTAGGGAGATGTTAGTAGTTTGACGGAAGGAGAGCTAGATCCATCTAAGACTGATAGATTGCTTACCTTAGAGGTTTCGGTGAGGTTGGCCAGACTCTGAAGACTTTTAGCCACGAGAGTGAGATTTCTAATTGCATTTTCACTTGGAGTTTCGCTGATTAGGTTAAATTGCTTTGGGTTCAAGATCGTAGGGCAAATAAGCCGAAGGAATAAAAAACCGCTTACTACGCGAGTGCGAGCTAGAGGCTCTTCGGGCCACCTGCGTTTGACAAGATCTTGCATATAAGCAAGAATATAACGTATCCTGATTGGGTAATATGTGATAGAATCATATACATTCGTTACTAGTTCATCGAGTAGATCCAGTAGTGTTTCGAAATTTTCACAAGCCTTCTGAGAAATGTTATGCGAGTCCAATTTACCTGGATTGAGTTCGCAGCATATCTTATCATCCAAGAGCTTTCTGACTGGATCCCTCAAACATTCATTCATGGCTACTTTGCAGGTTGCTCTCATGTATGATTCTATCAGTGCAGTAGTTAAGCTGCTTGTCTTGAATAAGGCTGAAGTCTCTTGTTCAATTGAGATATCACGCTCAATCAATCTCGTCAGCATTCTCGTGCTTGTTTTCCTGTGTCTGAAAATGTTTGACAGAGCTCTGGCTAAGGAGAGATGATCTCGATGACAGAATCTATTCAGTATAGCTATGACTTCGAGGTCAGTATCGCATACCATATCTTCCAGGGCCTCGTATTCATGCAAGCCCATGATGATATCACTACAGAAGTTGACTCGTAGGCGGAGGCAGCCCATAACTTCGTTTGAGTTTGATACACGGAACTTAAACCATTTGTCGAATTGCTCTCCTTCAACATTCAAAGTATTGAGATTGATCGTGAATTGGGGGATTTCCGAAGCTGGTTTCTGCTTCTTGCCGCCCTGATACATCAAAACTGAGATAGATTTAACATCGGATGGTATGTTCTCTAGAGCGAAGTATCCATCGTCGCTGAACAGTGCCGTGGGTGAAGCTTTCACCTGTGTCCTGGCGATCTTGATATCCTGGTTGTAAGCTATTATAAAGAAAGGCTGATTTATCTTGAGAGACTGCGCTTGTATGAAGCTCAAGTAGATGGCTCTCCTCTCCTCAAAGATATCTTGCGAGGCTGACTTGACGTTGAATGTTGCGTCTCGTCGCATACCAGCCAAAGGATCTACGACCTTTCTATTATCTTGATTGAGCAGGGTGAACTTTTTGATTGTTTGAAACCAACGTTCGAAGACTAAATGCTGGTCGTCGCAGCGGAAGTAGAAATGATTGCTGAAACATGGTAAACAATTTTCAACTATCTGGAAACACTGGGACCATTCAAATAGATTATTATGGACCATATAAACGAAGGAGTAACTCAGATCGATGAGACCCTTTGGTTTGGTGTGACTTGGTTTCTCATAGAAGTATAGATGCCTATCGCGCGAGTTGAGAACAAAGAAGTATCTCTTCCACTTCTTCTGGATATCACCTTTTTTCAGCTCTAACCAGCCTTTCGTGTCACCGCTCTGTTTTTGTCGAACTGCTTCACGACTCATTCTGACTGTATTGTAGATATCTTCAGGCTTCTCCTGGACTTGGAGAGCATTGAGTGAAGATGACAGAGTATACTGACTGAGCTGATCCACTCGCGATAGTGTGGAGGTGACTGGATACTGCAAAACATGGCCCTCCATGATAGGTTCGTGCTGGTAGAGCTCTATTATCTGGCCAATACTGTCAAAATATTTCCCACCCATCAGGTATCTGTTTTCAGCATTTTTGACTATGAGAAAGCGTTGCACAGTGGTTCCGACGTGATAGAAAAGAGTGTAGTTTCCCGGTGAGTTGTCGCTGGGTCGAACGAGAAAACTCCCAGGCCCTGCTTGTGCCAGACGATCCACAGCATCTGCCTTACTAAGACGAGCATGGAACCATGGAAAGACCTCATTCGGATCAATATCATCGGTCAGCTCTTCAAGCAATTGCGAAAATATAGTCCCAGATTCACCTGTTTTGACGTCGCGACACCAGAGCCATCCATCGCCAAGGTCATCTTGTAGAATGAACATGTCGCCCTTCTTGAAGCTCAGCTCATCAGATTGTGCAAGTTTTGTGTAAGGCAGTATGCTGATAAACAATCTTTGTTTTGCTTCGATGGGCTCTGGTGGTGGAATCGGGTGAACAAGACGCTCATCAGCGTATAGATTGTTGGCGGATGAATAATGTAGGATGAGATCAGATAAAGAATCGAACTGACGCCCACCCATGAAATATGAGCCATGAGTGTGCGTAATACGGAAGTGGTTGATACCGTTCCTACCCAAGTAAGACAGAACATAAGAGTTGGACTTTCGCTCGCTCTCGCGAAGGAGAAAGGAACCTGGTTGAGCAGTCTGGTTCAGGCGGTCCTCCGCTGATTGTCTGGCGAGTCTTCCGTGGAAACAGTCCGCGGCGGTGCACTCCATGTCTATGCTCATCCTTGCTTATCTTGGAATTTGCGGCTCGTGATTTATACTTGTCAATTATTTTTCTATCAACTAAAGGGTGTTGAAACCATGACTGTTGTAAGTTATGATCATCGAATTTGCACTAAATAACTATTCTGACTAGCCAAGAATAAGGTCGCAGAGAGAAGGTGCCATTTAGATGAGTAGGATTGGCTAGTTGCAGACAATATGGAGTGTATGACTGGATTAAGATGAGTTATTGAGTCGTTGCAATCGATCGGGAGTTGCAATCGACGAGGGGTCTGGTGCGAGAGATGAGGAACTTTGAGCTCAATGTGTCGCTGTAGCGGGCGCGCGTCGGCTGTAATGAGGCGATCAAGAGATGAACTCACGGATTCGAGCGGAACGCACACAGAGTTCGCGCTGGACAGCTCAATTCTGCGGAATCGTGCGAGCTTTAATTTCTGCTCGGCCGAGGAACCATTCCGATTGCACGAATGACACCCTCATGTCATGAGCTCACCCATTCCTACCTGGAGATTGGGAGATTCTTAGAACAAACCAACTCTGGTTATATCTGAAAACTACAGCCACTTTATTCTCAGCTTCATGTTTAACGCATGTAGACACCGAAGATGACTACAAACATCTACATAGACCAAGAGGAAATTCTTAGCCAGAGCAGCTTCGGTCATCGGGGCAATCCTGATGATCGAGATGCTGATGAAGCTGACAAAACTAGAAAGCCCCCTTCCGAGGATTACAATCAGCTTGACGAACCCATACTGACCACACTCAACAGAGATCTCTACGGTATATATAGCAAGATGAAGATTATAGTCCTTCCACTAAGCTCCTACGATATCTACAAAGTTGTATTGAGAGGATGGGACCTTTGGGGCCCATTGTTGTTGTGCACATTCTTGGCTTTTGAACTAAATCAAGCCTCATCAGAATCTCAGAACAGCCGTGCGGGCCTACAATTCGCTGACGTTTTCACCCTGATCGGCTTGGGTTCTTGTGTGGTCAGCCTAAATTATAGACTTCTATCCCTGTCGAGTATCAACAATCAGCTGATGGCGAAGCATACTGAGGCCAATGCAAGTCATGAGACTCATCGAACAGATGTTGAGTCGTCTTCACAGCACGAGCTCGATAGAGTTCATTCCAAGAGTTCTTTCTCATCTCGCGATCAACCACATCGAACCCTTGTTTCCCCACCTTCAACATTCCAAGTCATGTGCGTGTTTGGTTACTCCCTTGTTGCGCCTTGTATTGGCCTGATCCTGCTGAAGATTTTCTCATTCAATCGGTTATTCTTCGAAAGACTAATTGTGGGATTACTCTTTGGATTTGCTTGGCCGACCTTCTGCTCAGTGAGGATATTGATAAGATACCAACACCCTAGCAAAAGGGCTCTGGCCGTCTATCCTATTGGTTTATTCTATTTTGTACTTAGCTGTATGATCATCACGAGTTGTTGAAGGAACCCGAATGATTGGAATCACGACAATTTGATACAGTGAGATAGCTGCTTGACCAGTGAAACATGATGGGTCACAGTTCGGCCGCACTTTCAAGAATTGCAATAAAGAGACCCAACATGCCATAGATTATTACGACAGTCACCACTAGAACCAAATTGTGTCAAGATATGTTCGATAGTTGGTAAGACGAGAGGTTGCTGTTCTTACTCATCCTTTTTGCAATAGAGCACTTCCTCTGTTAGTTGTTGACCGGATTGTAAATTCCGATACAACACAATTTCAGAATCAAGCATGCACTGAGAAAGGCTTGCTATAGCTTGAACTTGATTGTGTCGGATCCATCTGGGTGGCTATTTAACCCCACATACGTTAATTTGAATCAAGCGATACTGGACCAGCTTGATTCTCGGCACCTGTCCATAGCGGCAAATTGACCGGGCAAGATCGACGCACGTGCGGATCCGGACAAGCTGTGCGGCCTCAGAGTAACGCCCAGCTATCGCACAATAATAACAATGACACTGGCTCTAGCCAAACCTCAATATTTTGATCATAGAGATCTCGACATCTACCGGACTAACGTAGAGGTCACCTCATCAACATCATAACTTTCAAGAGTAGCCAAGATGGTCCTTGGTTTATGTTTCAGGTAAGTGAAAAGATTATGAATTCAAGGCGTAGTTGGGATCGAAATATGGAATTTTTCCATAATCGACTTTATTCTAACAGATATCCATGTCTTTGATGAAAATTCGTGCAATATTCTAGATATGGCGTACCTTTGTCATTTGTCTACTGCACGATTTATCAACAGAACATCTGGAGGGAAGGGGATGAAAAATTAATCCTCGAGCAGAAACGTGTTTGGAGGGACTTCTTCTCCATGATTGACACGGGCTATAATGCCGTTGCCGCGCAGCTTAACCTATCATCCAAGGATAATGGAAAGCTCAATCTCGCATCATTAATGGATACAAATTCAATGAAAGCTTGCTGGAACGCCCATGTGATGAAGAACTTCGCCAAAATAGCGGACGCCAAAGAATTCAATTTCGATGGTTGGACTAAAACTCTAGGATTATCAAAATAAGAAATATCTGCTCTCCCAAGGTTAGCTACGAGTCTCTGCTGGGGATACTAAGTATATACTGCTTTCTTTTGTTACTAGCTTCGAGAAGACTGAAGCTTTTTATGAAATGTAGTGATTAAAATTTGTATATACGGTCTCTCAAGCGCATCATAGTATCCTCCAGGTTATCACATAGTCGTTGTCGCTTTGCAATATCACGCCCCATCTGTTGATCGTAGTTCCATATAGCTTGACGGGTTGCGACAGCTTGATAAACATCATTTTCAATCTTGTTCCATTTGTTAGCCGAGAACATCGATGGCTGACGCATGCTTCGCGTTGAAGCACATCGTGATCGACTCTTTAGTAGGCGGATCTCCGCATCCTTCCGGCGCAAGGCTACTTTGAGTCTAGCATTCTCTGTCTCTAAGGTTTTGATCTTAACGTCTTTCAATCGCTCTTGTTTCGTGAGCTGCGCGATCCTTATTGCATTCTGTTGCTCTTTCCCTCGATGCCTGTTGGCCTCATCTCTCATCTTGGTCATTACACTAACCTTTTGTCGCTTGAGCTCACTTATTTCGTTGCGAAGTCTGCGATTGTATAGCTCCAACTTGGCTTGGTTCTTAACCGCAATCAAATACTCGCTTTTAGACTCGGGATGTTTCTTTGATGAGCGTGAAGATGACTCCTCCAAATGAGATCTCTTGCCATGCTTCATCTCATGAATTTCCAATCTCAGCATGGCTATCTCCTTCCGCAAGAGAGCCATGGTGTTGCTATTGCTATCTTGGTTTATCAACACCTTGTTCTTGATGTTTCTTGCCCTGTTTGCATAACGAAGAGTGTTTAACGACTCCATGAAATCTCTATCTGAAGGAGATATACAGGCAATCATCACAGTTTGGCTATTTCCACCGAGAGAATCCTGTAGAAGTCGGGTGAGTTTTGAGTCTCGGTAAGGAACATGGCTTGCTTTCCGTGATTCGTCACCTAGAACCGAGATGACGTTGCCCAAACATAGTAATCCAGTGTTGATTGAGATTCCCTCTCTGGCACGCTCGCCAGTAGCACCTGTTCTCTTCAATCTTTCACTGCCAGCAAGATCAACAAAATGAAATTTGGCGGTGAGTGATTCGACATCCTGCGTTTCAGAAGCCACTATTGATTGGTGGATTGATAGTGTGAATATTGCATGTGATCTGGATGACTGAGTGTTCATCTGAGTAGAGGCAGTGGTTCTTGAGAGAGCACCTGCCTCGAGACATTCGAGAGCTTCTAAAACTGACTTGACTTGACGTTGGGTGGCACCAACTACTTGAACTGTGCCATTCTCTTGGTGTATTTTGATATGTTTGGTCACTAGGCTGCCGATAGAATGATTCTGTGTTTCATCCAAGAGATCAATGAGTTCCTCGTTGTAAAGCTCTAAAAATTGGGCTGTAACTTTGAATTCTGGTGCCTGTTGGTTTTTTTCCTTGGCACTCAGCAAACGAAGCTCGATTTCATCGAACACCTGTTGCATGGCTCGAGGTACAATACCTTGAGATTCTTTCGCAGGCTCGCTGGTATCTGTGAAACCAGTCCCCATCGTGTAGGTCTTACCGGAGCCCGTTTGACCGTAGGCCAAGACAGTTGCATTGTAGCCGTAAAAACAACCTTCGACTAATTTTCGGACACAGGTGTCATAGATCACTGACTGTTTTGAGCCCAAATCGAAGACATGGTCGTAAGTGAAAGCTTTTTCTTTTCCGAGCCATAGTTGAGGCTCACCGTGTGTTACTGAGGTGCACACTTTGCAGTGGTCTGAGATTTCCCTTGTAATCAATGGCCGTATGCGGACAGCCACCCGAACGGAAGTTTCAGGATTAACATCCTGATTCTCCGAGTTTATCTTTGGTTCCTCCATTTGGTACGAGATTTCCGGACTGGATTGCAATATGTCTCTTCAATTATGCAATGTATCAAAACAGATTTGTTGCTGGAGGTGTATAACTATCGTTAAAAACGAATGATATGTAAGTTGTAGCATTTCAGTGAGATGATAATGATGATGGAAGAGGGAAATGACAAGAGCTGAGATAGAAATAGAAAAATTACGAGGTTGGTGAGAGAATGTCGCGGGCGAAACACATACATCGAAACAGGGACACAAGATAGCACAGCTGATTGCACAACCGTGCATACAGCTACCAGTCGAGGGTAAGTTCTTGTGGCGCACGCACGGACCTGTCAGCGCCCGATCAGCGTACCTGTTGCGTCTCCCTAATGATTTTAGCTCCAAGACCTGTGCAGCCGTGAAAGTTGCTGTGCGAGGTTCAATGTGCACGCCATGCCATAGTAAACAGATATTTTCCATCACCATGATGATCTAGATCTAGATCACTCACCATGACAGTTGTGTGGGAGTGCACACAAGCTAGTGATTGCGTAACGATAGGCCACTCCTGTATATCCGGTGACGTGGGCCTCTTGATACTAAGATCCATAGTGGGCTCCAAAAAAATGACGCGAGTCTGTTTCATGATGCAGAAGAGCTTGCATAGATGGTGCTTTCGACAAATTTTTAAACGGAAGAGAAAACTTACAAAATTCAAGACCGACCCATTGCAGATATCTGGGAGCTAGCGCTTTGTTTTCATTCATTCGAGAATTATTTAAAGGGCTACTGCAGTCGATTCATTTAATCATACGATCTTCGTGAGTCACAACTTGACAGAGCATCTCAGAGGTGGAGACTTCAGGCAAAAAGAAATGTCTCATGAGAGCGTGTTTGCTAAATCCGATGGTGTCTACATAGTCGTGATAAGGCTCACATGCTTATTCCGATGAAGTCAGCAGGAGTCTTGTTGCACGGAGTGTGCCATATGCAAGATGTCTCCGATGTCTTACATTCTAGGAGAGCTGGAGTGAATCCTCACCTAACGGCATCAGGCTACTTAAATCGGTTGGTCTACACATTTGAATCGAGTAAAATCTGACCAAGCCAGTCTGAAGAGAAGACTGAGTGGTCTCTAAGGAACTAGGCGCTCTACAAGGCATTTGCACTTTGATGCGTGCGTAGCCCGATTTAGGACATTCTTGGCGCTGCCTCAATACTGCATTCTGCGTGCTTTTTGCATCCGAACGCAATCTAAATGATCGTGTATTGTAACTGTCGCCATGGGCGAGACCAGTAGTGTTAGAGTATATAGAAACCTAGATTTGGTTCGAATATCAATAAGAGTGATCAGGCGCTGCACTGATGTTAGAGAGCTCCCTAAATCAAAACCATTCAAGTTTAAATCTCTATACGCTCAGCCATCGGTGGCTTCCGCTTGCACATAGCCTGGATCGGAAAAGCGTCTCATTGACACTAGGTAGCGTTTTAGACGTAGGCTCCTAACTATCGACTTAGAATAACGCAAAGTCGATTGTTCGTCGCGCAACTCATCTTGCTAGTGCAAATGAAGGACGGTAAGGATCTTCTAACTGATGAACAGGAACGCTCAAGAGCGAAAAAAATGCATCACTTCATCATAGAGTAAGAGATAGCTGTAGGGGGTTGTGTTTTGGAAGCGTAAGTTCTACTGCACGATATTTATTCAGTTTCCTTTGCATGAGATATGAGTTGGTTGCTTGACGATGGGTGAGAACAACTCCTTGAGGTCCTCGATTTTGAGTACTTTTGTTTTACCGTTCCACTCCCTGAAACAGTGAACAGACTTGTCGAGCATTGAGCACCAAGAGTCTCGGTCCTCTTTATTGTCTGCGGCGAACTGGTGTTTGGTTATTTTACAATTGTCGTCGCTGAGTATTCTCTGGAAAAGGTGATCGCTCTCACCACCACGCCTCCTGTCGATCTCATAGATGACAAACGAGAACTGACGGTAGAGGTCATCGTCTGGAGTTAGCAACTGTACGCTTTCCGAGCATAAATTCTTCAACTCTATTGTCAACTCGGGGCACACCTTGTCCGAGGAGTCTTGTCGTGATCGCCAGAATTTAATCTGGCCACCCACCAAATCTATGTAGAATCTTGACCAATCCGGCCTTTGGCTTAATTCGTCGAAGCGTCTAACATGCAGCATGCCTGCCTTGGACGGAAGCTGTTCGGGTCGAAGCTCCATGCGGTACCTAAATTTGGTCTTGATGTACTTTGAATCGCCCATCAGCTTGAGTGTCTTTTGATTTGTATCTCGATCTATCTGAGTTAGTTGCTGATGACCAATGTAAACAAATTCTGATTCAGTGGTCGCTCGCGACTTTTTTGGAGTTGAAAACACCTCCAGCGTTTTTTCAACAAATTTCATCGGCTTCCTGACAAACTCGAATAATTTCAGATCGACTGAAAAATCTGGAGGTAAATCTGCGAATGTGATGACCTCGTTAAACTGGATATAATCTTTTTGATTTTGACATCTTATACTGTCTGTATCAACCATCTCTGTGGCTCTAATCTCACCACCGCAGGAAGCAACACAGAAGAAATAGTGGAACACTCCCTCGACGGCGAGATCCTCTTTGAGTGCAGATCTGGTCTCAAACTCAATGTTATAGAGTTTCAGTGATCCCATGCTGTCTGCTTTTTTGCGCATACCATTTCGGAGTGTCTCGGCGTATATAGAGTAGTCACGGTGCTCAACCCAAGCAATCTTGAGCAATCTAGCGGCTTCGATATGCTCTTTTGAGCCTGCCTTCGAGATCTCAACGGCCTTCTTCAGCTGTTTCATCGAATGCTCAGCACGATCAATCTTCTTCGCGAGTTCTAGTCTGACTTGCTCGTCTGAAATACCAGATGACTTATTGATTGCTTCTCTATGTTTCTCTACTTGCCTTTCTTGCAGTGGTTGTTGAGGTTGTTGTCGTTGCTGGTGCTGCTGAATATGGGGTTGGTTTTGATGAGTGGTATTGTCCTTGCTCTGGGCGTGCGAGGGTCCTTGTGGAGCGACAGTCTTACGGGGCGCTGGTCTGATGACTTGCGCTTGAGCCTGAAGCTTCTGTTGGTTCATGATAGGGTCAGGAGAGTTGTGACAAAGGACGGGCTCGGCGCGATAGTAGTCTAAGTTGCTTGTTGTTGTGGTGGGGTCGCCATCGCAATCAAGAGATAAGTCTGAAGAGTAGTCGAGCTGAGATGGGGATGTGTTTTCGCGCCGGTAGTCGGTGAGAGATGTTTCATCGTGCCGATCGGTTGTCTCGGTGACCAAACTCTGGCAGTCGCTCTCCTCGGGCAGAGGAGAGAGTGGAGGATATGAGACTTCGCCCTTGTCGGAGTTCGAGATTGTGTCTGAGCTATACATGGCCTCTTCCGGTTTCTGAGCCAACTTTGCCTGACGTTGTTGTGTTCGGGCCTTGAACTTTTGAAGGAAGTCGTCTATGTCCTCCATGATGATAGTTTTAAAGTAAACCGATTGGTGTGATGATGGGTGCAGGGCGATAAGTTGAGACAGAACACGTTAGACGCAGTCCTCTTCTGGTCAACACGGAAGACGCGGCACGAAAACCGTTGAGAACGTGCGCACTAGCACTGGTGCTCGCGCGCTGGGCCGCCGCGAGCAGCCCGAAGAGAAGGCGTCGGTTAATTTTACATGTTGCTCGTAGTCGTCATCAACCCCGTCATTGTTATTCATCGCGGGCTACACGCGTCCGCGCGTGTCGCTCATATGGGAACTGTGCGCAATCGCAGACCCCAGCCTGAGTGACGCGACTCACAAGACTCGAGGGTGTCATCGCTATCAATATCGGCCAAAGAATCCAGACTTAAACAAACTTGGTCCCTGGCTCTTTGGAAATCAGCCCGACCCGATTTACGGCTCATAATCACTGTGTTGCCTGTCAGATTGGTCCTTCTCTTAACTTTCCGATGAAAAAGATATAAATCAAAGAGTTACGAGTCCATAGCGGGAAGCGTGCGCATCCTTAGCACTACTTTGTCGAGATCGCGATAACAGTTCAGTGGTAGAGCTCAGCGAATGTCACCTTGGAGAGCAAGAATCTCCAGATATCTTTCGATTTGAGCGCTGATCAGGCCGATCTCTTTTGATAAGCCCACGGCGCTGTCTACGAAAAGCAAATGTCGCGACTCGTTGAGCTCGACATTGGTATCTAGTTTCTGCATTTGCACATTGTGTTCGCTCCGACTAATCGTTCTCAACTATAACAGTTTTTATTAATCAATAGCTTATTAGAGGGTGATCAACATTCCCCACCCAGTTTACTTCTTTATCCTTCGCAGAGGGACGAATCGCTATAATATACTCAGGTCAATTAGCATGTCGGCTCAGTCAAATACAGACAAGCCCAAGAGCAAATGGGCTCTCAAATGCACCGACTTAAATCCAAAGCGCCCTGTGCCGAGCGACATTGAAGTGGCACGGTCCGTGCGAGGCAAGCCGATAG
Source organism: Boswellia sacra (assembly GCA_013180625.2). Lineage (NCBI taxonomy): Eukaryota > Viridiplantae > Streptophyta > Magnoliopsida > Sapindales > Burseraceae > Boswellia > Boswellia sacra. The sequence continues at coordinate 12,635 of SNVD02003773.1, forward strand.
CAGAGCTGTGCAAATCGATCGGTATCCAACAGTTCGACCTGTATGGCCAGTACAAAGCCAAGATCGACCATCAGGTGGCAGACCAAAGTCTGGCCGATGACACGCAGCGCGGAGCTTACGTAGTTGTAACAGGGGTCACACCTACCGCCTATGGAGAGGGTAAGTCAACCACTATGCTGGGCCTCGTCCAGGCACTGACAGCACACATAGGCCGTAACTCGATTGCTTGCATGCGACAACCCTCCCAAGGTCCCACCTTTGGCATGAAGGGCGGTGCCGCCGGAGGTGGCTACAGCCAAGTGTGGCCGATGGACGAGTTCAACCTACACTTGACAGGCGATATCCACGCCGTCACAGCAGCTCACAACCTGATTGCGGCCGCAATCGATGCCCGTCTATTCCATGAGAGCACTCAGAATGACGAGGACTTGTTCGCCCGTTTAGTTAATAAGCCGGGAAACAAGGGCGTCGCCATATTTACTGACGCCCAGAAACGTCGTCTCGCTCGACTCGGGATTGATGCCGATAAGAAGCCAAGCGACTTGGACGCGAATGATAAGCGACGCTTCGCAAGGCTCAATATTGATCCTGAACGCGTTATTCTGTGTCGGGTTATCGATACAAATGATCGTTTCCTGCGTAAGATCACCATCGGCCAGGCTGACACCGAGAAAGGCAGAACACGAGAGACGAAGTTCGCTATATCGGTCATCAGCGAGCTCATGGCTATCCTGGCACTAGCAAGCGATCTTCAGGATGTCTGTAGACGTGTGGAGCGGATGGTTGTGGCCTTCAGCAAGCCGAGCGATATCGGCGAGCCGGCTCGTCCCATAACCTGCGACGATCTATGTGTTGCTGGTGCGGTTTGCGCCCTGATCAAGGATGCAGTCCAGCCGACAATTGTCCAGACTCTCGAGGGCACCCCGGTGCTGGTTCACTGCGGACCCTTCGCAAACATAGCCCACGGAAACTCGTCGATCATTGCCGACAGGATAGCCCTGGATCTTGTCGGCCCAGATGGTATTGTTGTTACAGAGGCCGGGTTCGCTTCCGACATCGGCTTCGAGAAGTTCATGAACATTAAGTGTAGAGCAAGCGGTCTCATGCCTGATTGCGCTGTACTTGTTACAACCTTGCGCGCCATAAAACTTCACGGCAGAGAACTACTTAATGACAAAAACGCGACTGATGAGGCTGCCATCGAGAATGGACTTGTCAATCTGAATGCTCATATCAGAAATATCACTGTTAATTTTAACGTCAATGTTGTCGTTGCCCTCAACAAATTTGAAGGCGATTCTCCGCAACAGCTGGCTTACTTGAAATCCAAAGCTCTAGAGGCAGGTGCAAGTGACTGTCAGCTTGCCGACAGCTGGGCTCTTGGTGGTTCGGGTGCGGTAGAATTAGCCAAGAGCATTATTGATGTATGCGCGAAGAGAAGAGCATCAGGTGTCAAGGCCAAGTTCCTCTACGAACCGAAGGCAACCTCAATAGTTGACAAAATCAAGATCATCACCTCGAAAGTTTACGGTGCAGCTGATGTCAGTATTCCGCCACACGTTCTGGAGAAGATCAGTGTACTTGAGGCTCACGGATTCGGTGATCTGCCCGTATGCATAGCGAAAACTCAGTACTCCATTGCGCACAACCGCAATATGAAAGGTGCTCCAACAGGTTACACCTTCCCAATCATCGATTGCGACGTATCAGCTGGGGCAGGATTCGTATACGCACTCGCTGAACAGATAACCACCATGCCCGGCCTACCTACGCGGCCCGGGTTCTTTGACATCCAAATCAATCCGGATAACGGTCAAATCGAGGGTTTGTTCTAGTTGTTCCACCCATCTAGCTCCAACGGCCTCTGACGGACAGCCACAAAGGTGGGTTATATTATATATTCTACATGTGTACCGCCTTGGTGAGATTCATGTGTTTATAAACAAGATAAAACTTATGTTTATTTTTGATATACAATTGCAATCTTAGAGTTCGTCGTGTCTGTCGGCCTGTTTTCCATCTTCGCCCACCTCCGGCTCATCAGCCTCTTCGGTCACGTCATCTGGAGCAGCTCGCCCATACTCACCTCTGGTCTCAACAAATTTCGATAGACCCTCTAGAGTGCGCTCACCATTGTACTCAATAGCTTCATTTGTGTCTCTCTTGTACAATTTGATTGTCGGGTATGAGTTGATTCTAGTGTGCTCTAGTTCGTTGCTGGCGGCGTCCATCTTCGTGACCACGACTGTATCATGGTCCTTGTATTTCTCACCAAGCTGGTCGTAGATTGGTGCTAGGGCTTTGCAGTGACCGCACCAAGGCGCGTAGAACTTAACAAGCACGTCCTTGTTTTTATCAAAAGCGACGTCGTCAAAATTAGTTCCGACCAGGACTTTTACTGGTTCTTTGTCCCAGTTTTCAGGCAATTCTTGTGACAATAGATGTGGCTTAATCTTACCCTCCAAAACTCCCGACACAAATTCGGTAATCTTATCCGCGACTAGCTCGTCATGAGGATACTTGTATTTCGTCATCTCCTCTTGCAGCTTAATAAATCTCAGACCTGGCAACTCATCTTTCTTAAGGCCAAAGTATTCGATGATTCGCTCATGCTCGTCCTGATCGCTGTTGATGACAACGAATAACACTCTTTCCTTGAACTCCTTCGCACTCTTCTTGAACTCCTCAAGGATGTTGTCGGCGCGCGAGTCAGACTTGCTCATGAAGAGCAAGTTGTGAGCTTTGATGTCGCCTCCAAAGATCTTTTGCGCATTCTTCTGATCGAATGTGACGACCAATGGCAAACTGTTGGCTTGGATGAACCTCTTGAGTTCCGAGGTTGATCTGAGATCTTTGTCATAGTCGACTTCACCCTCGTCGAATTTCTTGAATAATTTGACACCCTCTTTGGTGAAACCGAGCTTTGTGGCAACATCTTCCTTAGTTACAATACCAAATTTGTAATCGTCGTGCTGATCGGCTATGTCAGCGAATGTGAGCGATTCGTTTGAGGCAGAATCCTTGTAGTATGCAATAACAACAACATCAGCTGATTCTTTGAGCTTATCGGCAGCCTCAGAATCGTCCAGGACTGTTGCTGGTGGGCCGGTCTTTCTTGTGACCCAATCGACGAGGGCGTCCACGCTACGGAAGCCCTGATATGAGTCTGGTTTCTTATCTTTACGGAATAATTTGAGGGTGGGAAAACCTTGAATGTCGTACTTTTCAATAAGCTCCTGCTCTTCGGGCGCATCCACTTTGGCACAGGCAACCTTGTCGCCATTTTCCTTGAGAATTGCAGCGATCTTGACATAGTCGGGCGCGAAAGCCTTGCAGTGTCCACACCAAGGGGCATAGAACTCCACGAGGATATTGTCGAAGTGATCGAGAGCCTTTTGGAAGTTGTCACCTTTGAGCACAAGGATTCCCTCATCGCGTTCAAAGTCATCTGAATCTGCTGAAACAATTGCGAAGTGCGGGCTAGCCCCGATGCACACGATCGAGAACAACAATAAATACCTCATTCTGTTAATGTGTGTGGATGTGTACTTGTGTGTAATTATAATCAGTTTCCTATGAATGAAGGAGGGAGTATGTGTGTAAGTGTGTGTGTGTGTGGAGGTGTAGGTGTGGGCGTGCGAGAGGTAGAGAGGGTTTATGAACGTGGCAATGATATGTGTGGTGGTGGTGTTTGTTTTCCTATGTATGCGAATGTATTTGCGATCAGCCCTCTGGGTACGGATGGTATTTGATGGGCTTAGAGTGAATATGGACTTTGTGTCAGTGGCTTGAGTGTAGTTATGCTAATAGGAAAGGTGTCGCACTGTTTGTAATTAGAGTGAATGGCGTTCGTCGAACAAATGAGAATGTGGGGTTCCGATCGATGCGGGCACTAATGATGACGACCGAATGACAGTTTCCTCTCTCTCTCTCTATCTCTGTCTGTCTGCCTCTCTTTGCTTCTGGCAGTGCGTGTCGAACGATGGTGTCGGGGCAGTGGGCAAAAGTTTGCAACTCTGTGAGATTCTGGCCGCGCAGTTCGCAAGACAAAAAGCCTGCGGTGAGTCGGTCGAAAAGCTGCGGCGCTTCGCCTGGCTGGTCTGCAGTGCATTGCTATGGCTTTGCATCCCAAGCTTGCGTGAAACTTACGTGCAAGAGGCACAGGCTGCCCCTGGGACGCCTGGATGTCCGGGGCTGCACAAAAGTCCCCCAGCTTTCGTGGCCGCGCGCACGTCTCTGCGCAGACCCTCGTCCTCGTGGCTTTGGAGGCTTAGCGCCGCCAGCCGACCACCACCTCGTCCGCTCGCTTGCTCACGTAATGATCCACGTCGACCAGCAGACTGGCGACAACTAGTGGCCGAATGCGCTTGCGCTCGCCATTGGGGCGCGCTATTTGAGGCTTTAAATTTTCACAACTTCAATTGTCGGCTCGACAACTCCGACTGGATACAGGCGCGTGTGCTCTGTCAAGCGAGTGGCACAGGTGGACGATGACTACGGACTCAAGATCTGGTCCTCGTCACGGGGTGTGAGACACCTACACGCTATTGATTGGATACAAGTTCTTAGCTCGAGGTCTGGATCGGCTAATGTGTGGCGCTCACTGAGGGCAATCAACTGGTTGGATGAGAAATCCTACGAGTCTTATTCGCACCTCTTCATCTACTTGCGCGTGCGCGCTCGTGCGCGCTCGCTAATGAGCTCAAGTCAGGCACTATCAGGACAACATTCTCGTAGGCCTCGAGCTACGAATGAGATTTGAGGGAAAGGAGATTAACGGCAAACTGTTCAATCTCTTTATCGATCAGTAAGGCGCCTAGGCACCGCCTTGTCAAGTCCGCAGTCTGCGCGCGAGGACGTCCTGAACAACCTCGGTGTCACGCATACTCTTCTTTGACAAAGTTTCTTTATCTCTCTCTTTCTCTCTAAATCCTTCCTCTCCATTCACTCCGATACGACAGTTCACAGAGTCACGTGAAGGCGAGTGGAAGGCCACAAGAGTGCGTTGCAAACACAGGAAAACCAATCAATCTGTCGCCAGGGCTCTTCAATGGTAATGTCGATCGCGCAATGTTGCATTTGGTTTTTGTCCTCACAAAGAAGATAGTAACTCTTCAGTTCGAGTTCCCCATCCTGGAACTCTCGGGATCGTCCCACAGCAGCCAGCAAAGTTTGCTCTTCGGCAATGAGATGATACCACCGATGATCTAGTTCACCGAGGACTGCTATCGGGCTAGAAACCAAACAGATGAGCTCGCCCGGTCGATGAGTCGAGCTTGGTCTGCCACAGCGACCGTTGTCACCGCGGTTCCAGCATAATACCAGCGAGCTCTGCTGAATTGCTGGACATAAAGTTAACTCAACCGCCGAGATGTACCTTTGAATGTCGTCTCAGGTTTGCTCAATGCTCGCTAATTGTGCTATTGATCGAACACCATAAACAAACAAAAATAAGCGCCTTTCTTAAAAGTAAGCGCCGATTGGGAGTACGCAACTGAATATCGCGCGCATATCGCATTTTTAGCAAAGAGCATCATTGGCTATCCCGCCATGATCATCGCGCGTTTGAAGCCAAAAAAGACAGGGGTTGTGCTGAGAATAGTGATTCTCCAGAGAGTATTATCCTCTGCAATACTTGTATCCCTCTTAAGACCGAAACTCTCATTCCCAATAACACCTGTCATTATTCTGGGACCACTGAACTTATTATCTCAAGTCAACTTCGTCCATAGCTCAACGGGAAATTCCGGTGATTTGGGAACCGCAGTTCAAACAATGACCACCAGATTCAGGTACCCTCCAGTCGATAGAAATGAGTCTCTTGTGGAGAACATCTTCGATACACCGGTTCATGACCCA
>SNVD02003774.1:0-18898 GCA_013180625.2 Boswellia sacra
TTTCTTTTCTTTTTTTTTTAACTGCAATTCCACTCCCCCACACTTAAACAATATATTGTCCTCAATTTTTAAGTACGTGGAAGATAAGTACAGATTTTTTTCTCTTTTTTTTTTTTTACAAACATAATAAAACTCACTTGCATTGCTCATGGCACAATCCAACCTCCTCTAACTTCCCAAAACCAGAACATAGCTCAAAATGTAATTGCGAATGATTTACATGCTCATAGGTAAGGGATAAACTGTTTGGAACAAATTCATTTGAGATTATGAAATCTTTTAGTGAGTTAACAAAGAAAAAGGCTTACAGAGGCTCAAAGGGGTAACTAGGGATCAATTTCAGTCAAGGTTGGCTATTAAGGCTCAAACGGTCCAAAGATGGCCTAAATCATTTCCCCAATGTTGCACAGTCTAGGATTTCGCCTCGAGTGACCATCAAACAAGTTCTAGAATTCATTGAAATCTGAAGAAACATTTAAATTACATAAACTTTCTCTAAGTGAACAAATAACTCAGTGATAATAGCTCAGTGCTCAATGTTGCGCAATGAATCAAAAGCAAAGCGAAAACCAATAAACATTTCAAGCACACATATCCATGCATCATTTATTATTTTCCAAGAGTTATTCTTAATTCAATCATTATCTTATCATCGACCCACAAAATGCAAGAAAAGAGGTACGTGGCGTTGTTACACCTGAGTCAAGATTGTATATTTCAACAATCCTTAGGACCAGTAGCCCGCAGACTTAAGGTTTCCAGCCTATATACCTTTATTACGAAAGAACAAAACAAGAAACAAGACACTTCAAACAACATGAAATAAACAAACTATAGATTTATTTAGAGAGAATGCGTTTCAAAGGTTGAAGAAATCCCATATTCTGCCATTCTCAAGTTTTTTTCCACAATTTTTTTTTTTGAATCGAAACTGATAAAGACAAAAACACATAACAACTTTAAATTACATAAAACTAAACTTACTCATAAAATAACAAAGTCCAACAAGTCAGCAAACAAAAACAATTCAGTTAGAATGGGTCTAAAAAGTTTAGAAGTTAGCCTCCTTATTCAGCCATTATGGATTGAAGAGATCCAGAATGCGTTTCAAGAGGAATTGAACTTTTTTAAGCCACCACTCTAAAAACCGAGATTAGAAAATATTACCTGGGACGAAAGAAATAACCTGAAAAAGCTCAAAAGAAACGACATGAAAAATCTCAAATAAACACACTAAAAAGAAAAGCAAACAAAAACGAAGCAAACCAGCAAATCGAGATTACAGATGGAGGGTTAAATCCAGTTGACGCCTTTTGTTGCCTTCTCCAAACCAATTTATCCGAGCCATTGTTGGATCAGGTGAATATACGAATTCTTGTAGTTTGTCAATTAACTCTGCTGCAGTTGAAGCTGTAACCAGCATTTGCCTTGCTGACGGTGAGATGAAATTTTTTTCTACAGCTTGATCAAGAAAAGACAACAAACCAGCAAAAAAATTATTAACATTTAACAAACCAATGGGTTTCCGATGGATGTTTAGCTGTGCCCAAGAGGTGATTTGAAATATCTCCTCTATGTACCATAACCACCCGGCAAAGCTATAAATGCATCGGACTTAACAACCATATGTGCAATACGCTCATGCATACTAGAACCTGTAACTCTTCTCCGATTGTGTTGCCTACGATATCTCGTACAGCTAATGGTTTAGGGATAATGCCGAGAACTTTGCTCCCTCCTAGGGATGCAGCTGTCGACACACACCCCATTAATCCAAGACTACCCCCTCAATAAATCAAATGAATACCCCTCGCAGCTAATGTCCTACCAAGATCAAGAGCTGCTGTTGTAAATTCTCCATCTTTACCAAATTGCGATCCACAAAATACGCAGATATTTTGGAATCGCCGAATTCGGGTTTTCTCCATTTCTACAAGTGCTCTAACCTTGTGTAAGACAATGATGCACGTTAGGTAATATGCTTTTCAAATGTAAGATAGGTTATAATAATGACATTTGAAAATTTGGAGAATGGATATATACACACGTAAAACTCTCAAATTTGACACATGGGGACATAATTTCGGTGGTGGTTGCTCGATGCAGATTTATCGCCCCAAGATTTGAAAAAATAGATATGCTTTCGGCGGGGTTTGACAAAACCTCCACACTTGTCGCCCACGTGTGCATGAAAAAATGGAGATAACTTTCGTGGGTTTGAAAAAACCGCCCACTTGTCTCCCACGTGAAGCATGACAATTAGAGATATACGTTCGATGGGGTTTGACAAAACCGCCACACTTGTCTCCCACGTGAAGCATGAAAAGTAAAGATATACTTTCGGCGGAGGTTGACAAAACCTCCACACTTGTCTTCCACGTGTGCTTAGATCATGGGGTAGTCATCTGGTTTGTCAAAAAGAAAACTTGAGATTAAAACAAACAAAATCAACAAACAACAACAACACAAAAACAACATTGATAATCAGATCAAACGAAACAAGAAAGAAATAAAATTCGACAACAACAAAACACCTTCAAATATACAAGTAGTTGTGATTGTGGCTCACATCTTCCTCTGGTTTTACGTCCAGTAACGGCTGAAACGCCTTCTATGAGTCCGGGATTTGCTTCCCATCCAGTTTTCTTATAAACTGGCAAACAGGGTCGTTTTTAGTCATATTCCCTAGACTATAACACTGCAATTCATCACGAAATTGTGTCCATAGATTAAGCAATTCACGCTGAACAAGTCCACAATAATGTGACTCGAGAGTTAACAAAACATTATCCAGCGACTCATTACTCAAACCATTCTTAATAAATGAAAGGTTATCTTCTCTATTCCTGGACGCAAAACCTAATGAACGACAAGTCTGGTTACAATTCCATCTAGCACATTTATAACATACTTGTAACCTTTTCGCTCTTCGCCTCTTGGCGTAGTAGCTCTTTCCTAGACCAGGCATGTATTTTGCGAGATTAATGTCCGGCTTACCGGACAATCTCACCTTGGCTTCGATAAGCCATCGTATATCAGCAGGCACATTTAGGAGCATCAACGCCCAAAGTCTAGTCATCCGTACTTTATAAATTTTAAACACAGCATTTTGAGGAAGTGAAGGAAAATATTTACGAAGGTTCGACAAAAAGATATCGGCATCCATTGAAGAGGAGAAAAGAAGAGATATTACCGATAATGCGATCGGGTTTGTTTTTCTCCAAGATATGCACGTTTCAAACCTTTGGCGAATGACTTCAACTTCCGTTTGGATGTTTCCACAAGCTGCTGCACAAATGAGCTCAAAGCACAGAGTAATCAAATTAACAAAAGAAAGGAAAAGAAAAGAGCAGAAACGAAACTAAAGACACATAAAAGAGATAACAACACAATAGCAAACAAAAGTCAAAACAAGTAAAAAAATATAAAAACAAATGAGACAGATGGCAAAGAGAGATAAAACCTGATCAATTTGATGGCCTATGAAAGGAATCTCCTCGAGACACAAAAATCAATCATTATTACCTCATTTTATTTTTCTTTTCTTTTTTTTTATTTTTCAAAAACATTGGGTTGCCTCCCAATAAGCGCTTGGTTTAACGTCCTCAGCCCGACGTTGGTTCCATCATGGGAGGATCCAATTTCTATTGTGCTTCTCTAATGGGCTTGGATCCCTCTTCTAACAAGATACGGTCAATGCATATGGATGGGCCTTGGATTTCAACAATTGTCCACTCAATAGCTATTTTGTGATCTGTAAGTATTCGGACGAGTTTATCTTCTTGTATTCGTGCAAGGCCCATTTCCATTGTAACTCGCAAAGTATCATTCTCACCCAAGAATCCATAATTCAAATGATCTGGAAGTGACTTAAGCTCCAAGGTATTGGCTTTCATCACAGAAGGAAGAAGTTTCTCATTAGATAAAGGCAATTCAATGTACGAAACATCATACCTATTTGTGGTGATAGCTATAGTCTCATCCAAGCTTGTCACAGCTTCCTCCACTTCTTTAGACACTTGTATCAGCTTTCTTGGTTCTTTGAAACTTTCTATCCTTATGTGTTCACTAATAGCAACATCCACTCCATTCTTGCGAGTTAACTCAAAACATTGTTGTGGCAAATAATCAATAACGTCAACTGCAAAAACAGAATGTAAGTCATTAGAGTACCTCATTTCCTCAAAATATTAAAACATATCACCTTGCCATCAAACTCTATGGTCAAAGTGCCATAATGAACATCAATCTTGATTCTAGCAGTTTTCGAGAATGGTCCCCCTAAAAGAATCGATGTTGGATTAGAAGATGTCTCATCCTCTATTTTAAGGACATAGAAGTATGCTGGAAAAACCAATTGATTCACCTGCACAAGCACATCTTCCACAACTCTTTTGCAATATGCATTAAAATGATCAGCAAACTGAATGGTAATACCAGTTTTCGCAAAAGGTCCAAGATTTAAAGAAGCATAAATAGAATATGGCATGACATTAATAGATGCTCCTAAATCTAATATAGCTCTTTCAAACTTGGTATTACCAATGGTGCATGGAATGATGAACGTACCTGGATCTTTGCATTTTGGAGGAATTTTTCTTTGCAATACAGCTGAAACATTTTCCCCCACACTTACTTTCTCATTTCCCTTCAACTTTCTCTTGTTGGTGCATAACTCCTTGAGAAATTTTGTACAACGAGGTACTTGCTCAATAGCATCCAGAAGTGGTATATTTACCTCGATTTTGTGAGAAGTTTCCAGATTTCTTGTTCTTGTTCCTCCTTCGATTGTGCAAATCTACTAGGAAAAAGTGGAGGAGAAACATATGAAGGAATGGGAGTTATAGGATTTACCTGAGAAGTCAGTGTTTTGTTCATGGTGGAAGTGGTGTCATCTCCTTCATCAGTTTGTGATTTCTTTGGCAGGACATCTAATTGCTCTTCATTTTGCAAAGTTATCGCACAAGAATTCTCTCTTGGATTGATCATCGTTTGACAAGATAATTCTTCTGAGCCTTGGCCCTCGAATTTCCTCATGCTAGTGGCCAATTGTCCCATTTGATTTGCCAAGTTTTAGATACTTGCCCCAGTTTCCTGCTGGAATTGCATTGTGTTAGTGGCAAGTGCATTAACAATGTCCTGGAGAGACATACCTGAGTTTTGTGAAGCTAGTTGCGGTGCTGGATGTGGCATTGGTGGTGGTTGCATTTGAAAAGGTTGCTGCACTCTAGGTTGATTGAAACCTTATGGCCGATTTGGTATCACACTTGGAGTGATTGGTTGATGATTCCAGTAACTGAAATTATGTTGATCTTCCTATCCAGCATTGTAAGTGCTAGAGAAAGGATCATACCATTGCCTCGTTTGTCCTGGAAATCCACCCATGGCATTGGCTTGTTCCATATATTCTTCTTGTAAAGTTGGATACATGTCGATTGGATGCTCCATCGTAGAATATATCCCACATTCATAAGATTTTTGCATATCTCCTACAGCCATGTTTTCCACAAGAGAGGTTAGCTCAGAAAGTTGTTGTTCAATGTTCGGAGTGCTTACCTCATTTACTCTCCATGGTACTTGTGGCTCAAATCCGCTACTGAATTGATAGAAGTTTACTGCCATGTTGTCTAAACACAAACAATCAGAAAAGAAAAACAAAGAAAATATGAATCAACAATGAAAACAAAATAACAAATCGATTAGAAAATCAATCCCCGGCAACGGCGCCAAAAACTTGATGCGTTCGAAACTAGCAAGTATACTAGTCGCACAAGTAATAAAGTGATAAGTAAGATATCGTTCCCACGAGGATTGATTCTAATTGAATTTGTTATTTCCAGCAACAATAAACTAAACAGGGGGGATTTTTGTTGAATGATTTACTAAATGAAATAAGAATGCAAGTAAAGAATAACAAAACAGAAAGTAAATTTGAATGAAAAATCAATGGGAGAAAGCTGGTTAAGGGATCCTTCTCTACCACAAGATATGGATTTGCGAATTAATTGTAGAATTGTCATCTAATTACAGCATTGAAGTTATCAACCGTAGATAATAACAAGCTCTATTACCCCAATCTTTCCTTACTTTGTTGTTAAATAAAACAAGCTCTTTATTTAATCTCTATCCATTAAACAACCTAGAACAAGCTCTCTGAGTTTAATTCAATGGATGCATTATGATAAGAAAGATAGGTTGATCTAAGCAATAAACACACAAGCTCGGATTATTTAACTTAGGTTATATTCTCCAATTGTAATCTCTGATCACAATTTTGCTACTAATGATTAGAAATTCAAGACAATTACGGATCAAGATTTCTAGTCTAGCAATAAATCACAACCAGATTATATTCAGTTGGCCACTCAAATACAATCAGCAAGCAATCATAAGCATTAAATATGGGAGAATACAAGCAACTTCAATTAGAGACTTGGATAACAATTCCTTACACAATCAACTTACAAAAACCATATCAGTGGCTTTGAAATCACCCTCAACCAATTCAGATTCAGTTACACATGTTTAAGAACGTGGTAAATACAATACAACATGGAGACATTCCAGAAAATGAAAGGGAAGGGAAAAACTTAGCAAATTTGATGTAATTCTCTTTGGATTGTAGTTCTTCCTCTTTCCAAGCTTCCTTTCTCCTTCAAGAACTCCAAGAGATGAAAGAATTCCAGAGCTGCAGCCTCCACCACGTTCTCCCCTCTTCAAGTTATCAAAATAAAACCCTAAAATGTGTTTAAATATTCTGCTACAGTGAATTGCTACAGTGCCCCATATTATACATGCTACAGTGACTTGTGGAATTATATTTCTATACATCTCACACTGTTTTGATTACAACTTTTGGTACACTGAATGGATTTATAAACCGTAAATTTCTCCAGAAAATAGACTTCGAGAGCTTTCCAACGGTATATAATATGTCGTCGGGTTCATTGTATATCAATACAATTAAATCCGAGAAGATCACTGACTAGCAGAGGTGAAAATGAAGGGTTTTACTCCATTTTTGTGCAAGTTACTCCAAAACTCCTACAAACATCAAAACACATAAAAACATAAAAATACCACGGAATATAGCAAAGAAACATGGGCGAATTGATATAAAAGTAATACATAAATAGACACCTATCAGCTCCACTTCTTGAGGTAACTTTTTTATTCTCTGCACTTCATGTTTTGGCCGTATGATCACGTTTGTGATTCTATACTATCCATGACAAATGTGGGCATACCCGTTAGGAGTTCTACCATCTCCTCTTCCTGCTTGTGAGGATTCTTCCTTCCCTAGGACAAAGAGGTGGGTTGCATATTGTCCAGAGCTCGAGAGGTCCCATCAGTTAGGCTTCTTTCATGATTACATTTATACGATGACTTGGGACAAGGTAAACAGATGTTACAGTCAATATTTTTATTTATATCAGAATCTTACAGTGCTTATATACTTTTTCACAGATTCACTCTGAGTGGTGGGCTCCTAAGGGGACTTGGTATGCGGTTATAAGGGTTGCTTTTCCTTATAACTTGTACTACGTCCTCCTTCCTTATGTGACCAACATGATGTGGTATTTGGGTGATCACGTGTGGGATTGATACATAGGCCTCACATGCTATATAATTCCTCATTCGCCACTAGTTTTGATGATAGACTCAACTAATTTGGTTGTGGAGCTAGAGGTGTTAGGCTACACGATTGGGATTCACTTGAAGAACATTGAATTCCTATTGATGACAACTTTCTACATCAATTAGATTGTAGCCTCTTTGTTACATACTAGACCTGGTCAATCTACTGACGAGGTTCCTCATCCCTTTGTTATGTTCAGTCTTACCAGTAGCTCTTCCCCTTGTCGTGGGTTGCAATTGAGAGCCTCCTATTCAGGTATTCGTACATAAACTCCTTTTTCCATCGTTGCTCAGCAATCATGTCCACCTGCAGCTTCTTTTGCTACCCCAACTATTCTAGCCAGTCATGTAATTGGTGATCTCCAAGATTATCCAGGCAATGTTGTCTATACATGGGATGTCAGCAGACATATCAACAGTCATGCGATTATTGAGGACCCAAACATGCCTGTTCCTTTTGTTCCTCAAGACAACACTCTAATAAGTCTTCTAAGTATGTGTTTCTTAAGTTTCCTATCATTCTTAAATCAATCATTAATCATAAAAAATGTAATGCAATATAGGTACCATGATCTTCCATGGAGCGAGTTTTTCATATGCAGGCCACTTCTTATGGATATGTTTTGCAGATGTCACATCAGTTTTAAGTAAAAAATCCTTCTATGCTTCATGTGTGCATGATTTCTATTCTAATAGTTTTTCTAACTATATGATTCTTTTGCTTGGTTAGACGAGTCGTCAAGAGGTTGCTTATCTCGAGTAGGAGGTTGAGCGTCTTTAGGCTTAGGTTGCTACTTTCTCCTTCGATATTGGCAACAGTGGCAATTAGTGAGGATTGTCACCATCGGCTTCTTTCATGGTTTATTTTCTATATTTTGCTTCTATGTCTGAACTTCTATGATGTACAATCAAATGTAAACAATTTTTAGAAACTTAGTGAAAATTTTCTATTTTCGATTCCGTACACTTTGCGTATTGTGCTAAGTTTACATCCAAATTTATTCAAATTTGTTTCTACATCATCATTTATTCAATTTTTAATAAAGCTATTAAATCCAAGAGCAACACATTTTGAAATCACTCATCGGTACATGTTTCGAAAGTCGAAGGATCGTGCAAGAGGTGGGCCAATGGGTTGTGTAGCCTTAATAGCCATTAGTCAACCAAAAGATTATTAGGTGGCTGTTGGACAGTCGGGCGACCGTCTGACAGTCTGGTGACTATCTAACAGTCGACCGAATATCATGCAACAACCGACCGACAATCAGATGGCTGATCGACGATTCTCCATCTATTCTTCCTTTCTTTTCCCTATTCTGTCTGGTTTTATTCACCATTTAAGTGTTGTTCCTCTTTGCTATTTCTCTGCACCTTTTCTGTTATTTCTCGAAACTTGCCCTCTGTATCATTCAATATGTTTGAAGCTTCTCTCCAGATCTTCCAACCTCTTGGGCGGCCTTTGAAGGATAAGGATTGGAAATGACCTGAGTTCATCATTCTCTATCATATGAGGTTCCTTCATCATGTTAAGCTCGACATCCCGTTTCTGAAGGACTGTTTAACCTTCTGGGATTCTCACAGTCATGTCTTCTGTTTCAATAGACAAGAGCTTTGCCCTCTATATGCGAAATTGTCTACTATACTCGGTCATCACTCATCCAGTCCTGAGAGTCTCATTCTTCCCACTATCTAAACACCATCAACATCTGATTTTGCCCATTTCTTTGCCTTTTCAATTTCTACCATGGTCATTAACACCAAAGGGTAGTAGAGTGATATTATCTTCTATAATGCCATTGGTTGGAATGATAGATAGAACTTCTTCTGGTTTGCTTTGCCTTTTTCTGTTCTGCCTTCTTGCACAATTTCTACTAGTCTCATTGGATGGTCTCGAAGATCCATATCTTGTGGCCATCATTTCTCATATGGGACTTGATTTCACAGCTATTCCTTTGATTTTATCGAGACATTGATTAGACTGGACTGAGTCAAGATTGATCCAAGTCAACGGTTTGGTGGCAGTCTTCTGCTTCTTTAGGTTCTACCTTTGTGATTCATTTTTCTCTTTTTTTTTTTAATGCTCTAATTTTTGCCTAAGCCTCCATTTTTCGGGTTTTCGACTTAGCGAGATGCCCTAACTTTTGCCTAAGTCGCCCTCTTCGGGTTTTTAACTTAGCGGACTCTTCTTTTTTCTCTTGCCCTAAATTTTGCCTAAACTACCCTTTTTAGTTTTCAGCTTAGCAGGCTTGCCTTAATTTTTGTCTAAGCCACCCTTTCCGGGTTTTCGACTTAGTAGAGTTTTTTTATTATTTCTTTTTATTTCTTTTGCTCAGACTTGTTTCCAAGAGAGGTTGTCTATTCTAGCTATGCCTGAAGGAGACATTTCTCATTATAGACCTCGACTTTGTACAAGGAGAAGAGTTAAAAGACGTTCCTCTTAGATGGACTGGCTCCTGGTCATCCTTGATACTTAGATTTACTATTACTATCCATGGTGGGGATTGGAGCATGTGATAGTCATAACCTAGACCACACGCGTGCTTTTAGTGGGTTTCACCCATAGTTCATTCTATGATCCTGTTATACAACGATGACAGTATGGTTTGGTCGTAGGAGACTATTTGCTCGTTATCTAGAGCGTGTGTAGGATTCTTGGTCACATCACACTATCGAGAGGAATCTATTCCATGGTCCTGATTTTGAGATAGACGATTGGTACAAGGACTGGGTGATCTTTCAGGCTTCTATTCCTGATCTTGTTATTCGAGGTAGACAGTGCCGCGAGTGATATAGTGAGCCCATTCGTAGTCCATCAAAGAGACAAAAGCGACATTATTAGTTGCTTAGATGTTTGATGTTTTCCTTTTATTATTATGCAGAATAATAATACATTTCAAAAGGCATATTTGTTCCAAACAATTCCATTTCATTAATAAAAGTACAATCTTTTGTCTTTAGAACAACACGTGCACAATGAGACAACTCATGTCATTAATCAACCAATTATGGTTTTTTTATTAATTATTTGTCCTCTCACTTTTCTTTTTTTTTAATATATAATACTTCTTCAGCATGTCTATGTTAATGGGTTTAGTGAACTCATTTGCTTCCATGTTTGACAGAATAACGGCTCTGTCGGATATAACCTTCATCACAACAAATGGACCCTCCTAGTTGGGTTTGAACTTCCCTCTTGGATCAAATACAACCTACCTTACTTGCTTAAGGACTAACTCCCCTTCTTTGAACTTCCTTGCCTTTATTCTTTTGGAAAAGGCTTGAGCAACCGATTTTTGATATAATTGCATGTGGTATCTGGCCTTCAATCTTTTCTTATCAATTAAGCCAATAATTCACATCTATTATGAATCCACCCCCTTGCAAGAACTTCTACTTCAATCAGAACCCTTGCTTAGGACTACTTTTGAACCATATACCAACTAGAAAGGCGTCATGCCTATCAAACTTCTGGGTATCATGCCTGTCAAACTTCTGGATATTATTCTATAACCCCATAACATAAACGACAACTTCTCTTCCCAATCTTTATATATTTGCACCACCTTGGCCAACATTTTCTTAATGTTTTTATTGGCTGCTTCTACTGCTCTATCGGCTCGTGGCCTATACGAGGACGACTTAGGTGTTCCATTCCATACTTCTCGAACAAGGCCTTAGTTTCTGCTTGAAAATGAACCCCACGTCAGCTACGACATGGCGTGGTACTTCAAATCCATATATGATGTTATTCTTAATAAACCTCGCCATCTGCTTTGCCCCTAGCTTACTAGAGGACTCGATTTCTATCCATTTGGTGAAGTATTCAATCGCTAGCATCACATATCGATGCCCATTAGAGGCTGACGACCTTATTTTGCCTATAGTATCAATAACCCATGCAACAAAAGGTTGTAATGCTATCATCCTTTATATCAAATTTCCATTGATCTAATATTGGTGACACTTCTTCACGAATTGGACACAGACTATCCCCATGGTTAGCTAGTAAAAGCCTTGCCTCATAATCTTCTTTGCAACCACTAACCCATTCATGTGTGGTCCACACACACCACTATGGATTTCTTTTGTAAGCCTCCTTGCTTCTTTCTCATCAACATAACTCAATTGCATCCCTTTTGGCATTCTCTTGTAAATCACCCCCTGATGACAAGTAAGTTGCTGGGCCAACATTCGTAACATGACCTTATCCTTCTCGCTGGCCTCGTTAGGTGAAATCCTCTCTTCTAAATATCTCTTCAAGTCATAAAACCATGGCTTCTCATCCACTTCAACTTCCATTAGCTAAGGTTCTATATAACAAGGACCCCATGCATATAATATCACTATTGGTCTCACTAATAATTCCTGTGTGCCCACCTAAACTTATGCTAATGTAACCAATACGTCAGCCATCTAATTCTCACTTCCAAGAAGATGAGTGAAGGTGCACTGCTTAAACCTCTTAATCAAACTTCTGATGTGTTTAAGGTATAGTTTTAGCTTCTCTTCTCATAGATCCCAATCTTCACTGGCTTAAGAGATGGCCATTTTTTATCTCCCAACACTTCTATTTCATCAATGCCCACAGCAATCACAACTTCCAAACCAAAGGCACAAGCTTCGTACTCATACATATTGTTGGTGACTTTGTCCTCTAACTTCTTGATGAATGGAATGAGTTCTTCAGTCAGTGACACCAGCGTAATTCCTATTCCAACATTATTGTGATTAATGGCTCTGTTAAAGAACATCCTTCATCCCACTACCGAGATTACCCCTAGATGTTCATTTGGGAATTCTAATTCCCTCGGTTCATCGTCATCGACCAGGATTACAGCCAAGAATTCTACTACTACTATTCCCTTCACCACCTTCTTAGTGACATACTCAACATCGTATTCTAACAACTGTACTAGCTATCTTGCTGCCTTTTCCACCAATGCTAGTGCCTTGTAAAGGTACTTCATTGGATCCTCCTTCAAGACAGCCCTAATTTTATAGGACTGAAAATAATGCCTCAATTTTTTGAAAGCCAAACCATAGCCAAGCATGTTTTCTCCACATAGCTATACTTTGTCTCATAGGGATAGCAACTTCTTTCTAAGATAATAGATGGCATGCTCTACACCTTTCTCATCTTCCTTTGCTGGCATAGCACCGATGGCCTCCTCCTCGAGAGCCAGGTAGAGAATTAAATTCTTCCCATGTTTTGGCGGTCTCAAAACTGGAGGACTTTGCAAGTACTTCTTAATCTTCTCGAATGCCTCTTGGCACTAATCATTCCATTCCACTAGTTGATCCTTCCTTAAAAGCGTAAAGATTGGTTCACAAATGGTTATCAATTTAGAAATAAACTGACTAATATATTGGATCTTCCTCTGAAACCCTCGAACTTCTTTTTTGATATTGGGTGATGGCATATCTGTAATGGCTTTGACCTTGTCTGGATCTACTTATTCCCCTTCTTGCCAACTACAAACCCTAACAACTTTCTTGAAGTGACTATGAAGACACACTTCTTTGGATTTAATCACAACTTGCATTTCTTCACCCTTTCTAGGAACCTGTATAAGGCCTCTAAGTGCCCCTCTCGAGTTTGAATTTTGCCATCATGTCATCCACATAAACTTCTATCTCCTTATGCATCATGTCATGAAACAGCCTGCATTCTTCAATCCAAGGGCATCACCTTGTAGCAATAAGTTCCCTATTTTGTAAGGCCATCTTCACCTTATCTTCATTGGCCATCATTATCTGGTTGGATCTAGAAAGCCCACCTACGAAAGAAAACATTACACTGGTAGCTGTGCTATCAACCAATACATTGATGTAAGGCAAAAGGAAATCATCCTTCAACGAGGCCTTGTTCAGGTCTCGATAGTCTACATACATTCAAACCCTTCCATCCTTCTTCGATACTAGCACAATATTAGCTAACCATTATGGATATTTCACCACTTCTAGAAACTTAGCTTCAATTTGCTTGGAAACTTCCTCCTTGATTTTCTAAGCCCACTGTGGTCTCATCCTTCTCAGTTTCTGTTTAACTAGCTTCATATGCAAATAAGTTGGAATTGTATGCTCAGCAATACTTCTGTCAATTCTAGGCACATCGTCATAGGACCAGACGAAGACTTCTTCATGTTTCTTTAACAAAATTTCAAATCTCTTTCTTTCTCTTTAGGAGTTATATCAAGTGCAATGCATATGTTCTTAGGTTTTTTTATTGTACCAAGATTAACATCATGAGTTTGAATGGTACGAATGTCAAATATGCTAGTGAAATGCAAATTATGACGCATAATACCGTTAGAAAAGACATCACACAAGTAAGGGAAGTGATTCTTTACTGCATTATACTTAGAAACATAAACAATGTCCTATTCTTTAAAGAGGTTGGGTACAAACACATCATCATAAGGTACATCTTTGATTCCTTCTTCTATAAAAGTAGCAAGGTTGACAGACGAGTCTAGTGGCGGTGCTTGGTCTTGAGGCTTCTCATCCTTGATGGTAATCTTCTTCATTTCTCCAACTAAGTCTATCCCTTTGGAGACATCTGTTTGAAGGATATCTTTGAAGATCACAAATCCAGGCTTCAACATTCCTTTGAAGACTCGTGGTTCAGTATCTCCCACATACTTTATATCTTAGGCTTTGACAAACTTGATGTATCCCCTTTTCTTTGACTCAAAGTCTTCTTCTTCTCCTTCAAATTTATAGTCAAAACCTCTTCTCTAAGTTTGGCCTTTGAAATCTGGAAAGAATGGTAAGCCACGTCTATTCCTCCCAAGCCAGTTCCTAGCAGGTATCCTTGCTTCTTCATTATCCCAACTACAATTGGGCTGACTTTATTAATCATGGCCACTTGAAAGCCACCCATGTAAGGTATTTCTTCAACCTTTACACTTAAAGCAGCTGGTGCAATTATTGAGGCTGCATGAATGGTCACAATCTTCCTATCCATATTAAATCAAATCTTCTTATGTAAGGTGGAAGGAACCCTACCAAGTGGGTGGAACCATGCTCATCCCAACAAGGCAGCAAATGTGATTAGAATATCGAGGACTGTGAATTCTGTCATAATTTCAATCAGCCCAGTGTTCACAAATGCCTTAAAGATCCCCATGGCATTCCTCTTCGAGTCATCATAATTCCTGATAACCATCTTATAAGGCTCAAGTTCATCTTCATTGATACTTGTGCAATATCTTCACAAGCACAATGTTAATGGCGAACTTGTCATCAACCATGATGCAAGGAGATGTCTTCCTATCAATTTCTGCAGTGATAAACAATGGCTTGTTATGATTCCTCCTTTTGAAAGGTAGATCTTCATCGATAAAGGTGATCACACCCTTCTTATTCACCCCTTGGGTGCTTATCCGATCAAGGTGGTTAGCATTTCATTTATAGTGGCAGCCATTGATATTTCTACCTCTACCAAAGCCTTTGCCATGGCTTCTCTATGCTTCTAGGGCAATATTAGTAAATCCCAAATGCTGGCATTTGGTTGAGTCTTCTTCAGTTGCTTGATCACTTGATCTTTTTCTTCTTTGTCTTATTCCTTGGCAACTTCTTTATCCTTCTTCAGTGTCTTTTCGGTTGTTTTCTCCTTTGCTTTCTCATGGTAAAATTTTGCCACTCCTTGTTACTTCTTGGACATTCTCTTTCTTACCCCTCAGTGTTTCTCCCTCATATATTTCTTTGCCAACTCTCACCTCTTCTTTTTCGTCACTACTAAAGTCAGCCCAAAATTTTGGAAGGGTGTCTTGACTTTAGGGATGTCATCCTAAATCCACATAACTCTTACCTCTATACAACTTTTAGGCAAGCTCTCTCTCTGTGCAAGGCTCTCAATCCGATTCCCTTTCCTAGCTTTACTACCCTTCTTCACCTTGAGTCTTCTAGGTGGTGGGCCTTTTCTAGCCCCTTTTCTTGCCATGCACTTCTTGGCAAAGGCACTCAATGGTATGGACTTCTCTTTAGAGCATATCACTTCAACTACCTCTTTTTATTATTCTTATGGCTTTTCTTCTTCTTGGTCACTAAGGTTCACAAGTTCAGGTTCTAGGCTTCGCTTGACTCCTTTTACCACAATATTAGTCCACCCTCCCTTCTTGGAGTGAATTTTGGCTGCCAAAGGAATAGGTTTATCTTTTACCCTTTCAATGATCTCGTTGGGCTCTTCTTTTTGGGTTTCTCAACCTTGGACTTTTCAGCCTTAGGCTTCTTCTTCGAGACCACCTTTCTAGTGGATTGTTCAAACTTGGATTTCTCCCTTCTTTTGGCTCTCTTGGCCCTACTTGATCGACTTTCTTTGAAAGAGTTCATGACTTGTTCTTCAGTCAAGCCTAACCCAATCTTGTTGGCTGACAAAAGAGACACCCAATTGCAATTGGGTAATGGGTTACTCCTTGTATTAGGCTCATATGTCTCTAGGTCAAGAATTTGGCCCTTGTCAATCAAGTCTTGGATCTAATGGCGAAGGCGAATGTAGTCATAAATCTTGTGATCGGTCACTTGATGGAATTCGCGTTTCTCATGGTGCCTCCAATTCCTTAGTAGTGGATTTGGAAGCTCTCTTAGTGGCAATGGCTGCAAGATCCCGTTAGCTCTCGACCTTGCAAAGATATTGGAAAGTGGCCTTCCCAAACGACTGAACTGCTTTTCTTGGGTGCCTTCACCTCAACATGCTTCATGCTGACCTACTAGCTTGCTGATACTGCCCTTGACTTCTTTTAGGGTAGCTATTTCTCTTCTACTTAGATTCCAACTATTCTATTTGGATGCCTGATTCATACGAGTCTTCAAAATTCTTTATAGGGAAGCTCGCTTGTCTATCGCTGATGAAATTATAGGCTCCATTAATCACCATGTGAGCCTAGTGGTCATCTTGGCAGCCTTGGCCCTCTAACAAACTAGATACTTTGAGAAAGTCTCGTTAGACTTTTACCTCGTCATTTCCAAATCCCTCACCGTTAACCCCACTTGGGTATTATGGAGGTACTACTCCACAAATTGTTGGGAAGCTCATCCCAATCTTCTCAAACTTTCTTTGGAAGGTCATAATACCATGCCAGTGCATCATATTCTAAGGATAGCATGAAGTATTTCAATATGTGCTCCTTCGTTGATAGGTGTCTATTTATGTATTACTTTCATATTAATTTGTCCATGTTTCTTTGCTATATTCCTTGGTATTTTTATGTTTTTGTGTGGTTTTGATGTTTGTAGGAGTTTTGGAGCAACTTGCACAAAAATGGAGTAAAACCCTTCATTTTCACCTCTGCTAGTCAGTGATCTTCTCGGATTTAATTGTATTGATATACAATGAACCCGACGACATGTTATATACCGTTGGAAAGCTCTCGAAGTCTATTTTCTGGAGAAATTTACGGTTTATAAATCCATGTAGTGTACCAAAAGTTATAATAAAAATGGTATGAGAAGTGTATATTTGTAATTCCACATATCACTATAGCATGTTATTATATACGGGGCACTATAGCAAGTTACTGTAGCAGAGTATATAAACATATTTTAGGGTTTTATTTTCATAACTTAAAGAGGGGAGAACGTGGTGGAGGCTGCAGCTCTGGAATTCTTTCATCTCTTGGAGTTCTTGAAGGAGAAAGGAAGCTTGGAAAGAGGAAGAACTACAATCCAAATAGAATTACATCAAATTTGCTAAGTTTTTCCCTTTCCTTTCATTTTCTGGAATGTCTCCATGTTGTATTGTATTTACCACGTTCTTAAACATGTGTAACTGAATCTGAATTGGTTGAGGATGATTTCAAACCCTTGATATGGTTTTTGTGAGTTGATTGTGTAAGAAATTGTTATCCAATTCTCTAATTGAAGTTGTTTGCATTTTCCTATATCTAATGCTTATGATTGCTTGCTGATTGTATTTAGGGTGGCCAACTAAATATAATCTGGTTATTGTCTATTGCTAGATTAGAAATCTTGATCCGTAATTGTCATGAATTTCGAATCATTAGTAGCAAAATTGTGATCAGAGATTGCAATTGGAAAATACAACCTAGGTTAAATAATCCGAACCTGTTTGATTATTGCTTAGATCAACCTATCTTTCTTATCGTAATGCTTCCATTGAATTAAACTTAGAGAGCTTATTATAGGTTATTTAATGGATAGAGATTAAATAAAGAGCTTGTTTTATTTAACAACAAAGTAAGGAAAGATTAGGGTAACAGAGCTTGTTGTTATCTACGGTTGATAACTTCAATGCTGTAATTGGATGACAATTCTACGATTAATTCGCAAATCCATATCTTGTGGTAGAGAAGAATCCCTTAACCAGATTTCTCTCATTGATCTTTCATTCAAATTAACTTCTATTTTGTTATTCTTAATTTGTATTCTTATTTCATTTAGTTAATCATTCAACAAACCCCACCCCCCCCTGTTTAGTTTATCGTTGCTGGAAAATAACAAATTCAATTAGAATCAATCCTCGTGGGAACGATATCTACTTATCACTTTATTACTTGTGCGACTAGTATACTTGCTAGTTTTGAACGCATCAAGCTTTTGGCGCCGTTGCCGGGGATTGATGCTCTAATCAATTTGTTATTCTGTTTTTAGTACTGATTCTTGATTGTTATTTCCTGATTTTTTGTGTTTAGGCTTTTATGTCCGAGGGAGAAGCGGATCAACGACTTAAGAGAATTAAGGAGTTTCTCCAGTCCTCGAATTTAAGGCTAAATCGGTCAATTTCAACTCCACCTCCAAAATTTGACCTTGCATGACATACTTCCCTCCCATCCTTTTGCAGTTCAATCAAATCTGAATCGGAAGCAATAGCGATGGAAAACAATCATACTCTTAAGGAGTTAGCGGCTCCAATTATTGATCAACAATCGCTATGCATAAGCACCAATTTTGAGATAGATTTTGAACTTAAATCTGGACTGATTCATCTCTTGCCTACATTTCATGGTTTTGCAGGAGAGGATCTGAACAAACACCTCAAAGAATTTCATGTGGTATGCTCAAGTATGAAGCCAAACGGCATTTCTGAAGAGTAAATTAAATTGAGAGCTTTCCCATTCTCATTAGCAGATTCGGCAAAAGATTGGCTATACTATCTACCCCCAGGTACCATTACCACTTGGAATGAGATGAGTAAACTCTTTTTGGAGAAATACTTTCCAGCCTCGAAAGTTACAAATATTAGAAAAGATATTAGTGGCATTCGACAACACAATGGAGATCACTTTATGAATATTGGGAG
>SNVD02003775.1:0-18894 GCA_013180625.2 Boswellia sacra
ATATGGAACAAGCCAATGCCATGGTGGATTTCCAGGACAAACGAGGCAATGGTATGATCCTTTCTCTAGCACTTACAATGCTGAATGGGAAGATCAACATAATTTCAGTTACTGGAATCATCAAGCAATCACTCCAAATGTGATACCAAATCGGCCACAAGGTTTCAATCAACCTAGAGTGCAGCAACCTTTTCAAATGCAACCACCACCAATGCCACAACCAGCACCACAACCAGCTCCAGAAAACTCAGGTATGTCACTTCAGGATATTGTTAATGAACTTGCCACAACACAATGCAATTCCAGCAGGAAACTGGGGCAAGTATCCAAAACCTGGTAAATCAAATGGAACAATTGGCTACTAGCATGAGCAAATTCGAGGGCCAAGGCTCAGAAAAATTATCTTCTCAAACGGTGATCAATCCAAGAGAGAATGCTTGTGCGATAACTTTGCAAAATAGAGAGCAATTAGATGTCCTGCCAAAGAAATCACAAACTGATGAAGGAGATGACACCACTTCCACCATAAACAAAACACTGACTTCTCAGGTAAATCCTATAACTTTCATTCCTTCATATGTTTCTCCTCCACTTTTTCCTAGTAGATTTGCAAAATCGAAGGAGGAACAAGAACAAGAAATCCTGGAAACTTCTCACAAAATCAAGGTAAATATACCACTTCTGGGTACTATCGAGCAAGTATCTTGTTGTACAAAATGTCTCAAGGAGTTATGCACCAGTAAGAGAAAGTTAAAAGGGAATGAGAAAGTAAGTGTGGGGGAAAATGTTTCAGCTATTCTACAAAGAAAAATTTCTCCGAAATACAAAGATCCAGGTACGTTCACCATTCTATGCACCATTGGTAAAACCAAGTTTGAAAGAGCTATGTCAGATTTAGGAGCATCTATTAATGTCATGCCATTTATTTATGCTTCTTTAAATCTTGGACCTTTTGCGAAAACTGGTATTACCATTCAATTTGCTGATCATTTTAATGCATATCCCAAAAGAGTTGTGGAAGATGTGCTTGTGCAGGTGAATCAATTGATTTTCTCAGCAGACTTCTGTGTCCTTAAAATAGAGGATGAGACATCTCCTAATCCAACACCGATTCTTTTAGGGAGACCATTCTCGAAAACTGCTAGAATCAAGATTGGTGTTCATGATGGCACTCTCATCATAGAGTTTGATGGCAAGGTGATATGTTTCAATATTTTTGAGGCAATAAGGTACTCTATGACTTATATTCTGTTTTTGTAGTTGATGTTACTGATTCTCTGCACAACAATGTTTTGAGTTAACGTCGCAAGATGGTTGATAAGCGATTAATAGCACATATGGACAGAAAATTCTAAAGAACCAAGAAGGTTGATACAAGTGTCCAAAGAAATGGAGGAAGCTATGGCATGCTTAGATGAGACTATAGCTATAATCACAAACAGGTATGATGTTCGTACATTGAATTGCCTTTATCTAATGAGAAACTTCTTCCTTCTGTGATTGACATGCCCCAGCCTTGAGCGTAAGCTCTTCTTCCATAATCAATTGAAGGCATGGATTCTGAGTGAGAATGATCCTTTGCCCAATTATAATAGAAATGGGCCTTGCACGAATACAAGAAGAGAAACTCGTCCGAATACTTACAGACCACAAAAACAGCTATTGGGTGGACGATTGCTAACATCCAAGGCCCAGCCATATGCATGCACCAATTCTTGTTGGAAAAAGGATCCAAGCCCACTAGAGAAGCATAGCGGAGATTGGACCATGCCATGATGGAACCAAAGTCGGGCTGAGGACGTTAAACCAAGCGCTTATTGGGAGGCAACCCAATGTTTTTGAAAAATAAAAAAAAAGAAGAAAAGAAAAAAGGTAATACTGATCGATTTTTGTGTCTCGAGGAGATTCCTTTCGTAGGCCTCAATTGATCAGGTTTTTATCTCTCTTTTGGTTTTGTTTTTGCCATCTGTCTTATTTGTTTTTTTATTTTTTTTATTTATTTTTGACTTTTGTTTACTATTGTGTTGTTATCTTTTTTATGTGTCCTCAGTTTCGTTTATGCTCTTTTCTTTCCCTTCCTTTTGTTTAATTGGATTATTCTGTACTTCGAACTCTTTTGTGCAATAGCTTGAGGAAACACCCAAACGGGAACTAAAACCATTGCCCGAAGGTTTGAAACGTGCATATCTTGGAGAAGAACAGACTCAATCGCATTTTCGGTAATATCTCTCCTTTTCTTCTCTCCAATGGATGCCGATATATTTCTGTCGAACCTTCATAAATATTTCCTTTCACTTCCTCAAAATGCTGTGTTTAAAATTTATAAAGTACGGATAACTAGACTTTGGGTATTGATGCTCTTAAATCTGCCTGCTGATATCCGATGGCTTATCGAAGCCAAGGTGAGATTGTCCGGTGAGCCGGACATTAATCTCGCAAAATACATGCCTGGTCTAGGAAGAGCTACTACGCCAAGAGGCGAAGAGCGAAAAGGTTACAAGTATGTTATAAATGTGCTAGATGGAATTGTAACCAGACTTGTCGTTCATTAGGTTTTGCGTCCAGGAATAGAGAAGATAAACTTTCATTTATTAGAATGGTTGATTCAATGAGTCGCTGGCATAGTTTTGTTTACTCTCGAGTCACTTCTGGGACTTGTTCAGCGTGAATTGCTTAATTTATGGACAAACACATTTCTGATGAATTGCAATGTTTATAGTCTAGGGAATCTGACTAATAATATGACCCTGTTTGCCAGTTTATAAGAATGCTGGATAGGACAAATCCCTGACTCATAGAAGGCGTTTCAGCATTACTGGACGTAAAACCAGAGGAAGATGTGAGCCACAATGCACAACTACTGTATATTTGAATGTGTGTTGTTACTGTCAAATTTCTTTTCTGTTCGTTTTGGATCTGATTCAATGTTTTTGTTTGTGTGTTGTTGTATCTGTGTGATTTTGTGTTGTTTTAATTATCAGTGTTCTTTTTGACAAACCATATGACCTACCCCATGACCTTAAGCACGCGTGGGAGACAAGTTGGCGGTTTTGTCAACCTCCGCCGAAAGTAATCTCTACTTTTCATGCTCCACGTGGGAGACAAGTGTGTAGGTTTTGTCAAACCCCACCGAAAGCATATCTCTTTTTTGTCAAATCTTGGGGCGATAAATCTGCATCGAGCAACTCCCACCGAAATTATGTCCCCATGTGTCAAATTTGAGAGTTTTACGTGTGTATATATCCATGCTGCATATTTTGAAAAGTCATTTTATAACCTGTCTTGCACTTGAATCGCATAATACCTAACGTTCATCATTGTCTTACTCAAGTCTAGAGCACTTTTTAGAAATGGAGAAAGCACCAATTCGGCGATTCCAAAATATATGCGTATTTTGTGGATCGCAATTTGGTAAAGATGGAGAGTTTACAACATCAGCTCTTGATCTTGGTAGGACATTAGCTGCAAGGGGTATTCATTTGATTTATGGAGGGGGTCGTCTTGGGTTAATGGGGTGTGTGTCGACAGCTGCATCCCTGGGAGGGAGCAAAGTTCTCGGCATTATCCCTAAACCATTAGCTGTACGAGATATCGTAGGCAATACAATCAGGGAAGAGTTACAGGTCTCTAGCATGCATGAGCATATTGCACATATGGTTATTAAGTCCGATGCATTTATAGCTTTGCCTGGTGGTTATGGTACATTAGAGGAGATATTTCAAATCACCTCTTGGGCACAGCTAAACATCCATCGGAAACCCATTGTTTTGTTAAATGTTAATAATTTTTTTGATGGTTTGTTGTCCTTTCTTGATCAAGCTGTAGAAAAAAATTTCATCTCACCGTCAGCAAGGCAAATGCTGGTTACAGCTTCAACTGCAGGAGAGTTAATTGACAAACTACAAGAATTCGTCTATTCACCTGATCCAACAAGGGCTCGGATAAATTGGTTTGGAGAAGGCAACAAAAGGCGTCAACTGGATTTAACCCTCCATCTGTAATCTCTATTTGCTGGTTTGCTTCGTTTTTTTTTTCTTTCTTTTTAGTGTGTTTATTTGAGATTTTTCATGTCATTTCTTTTGAGTTTTTTTTTTTCAGGTTATTTTTTTCACCCCAGG
Source organism: Boswellia sacra (assembly GCA_013180625.2). Taxonomy (NCBI): domain Eukaryota; kingdom Viridiplantae; phylum Streptophyta; class Magnoliopsida; order Sapindales; family Burseraceae; genus Boswellia; species Boswellia sacra. Next base: position 4,119 of record SNVD02003775.1, read on the forward strand.
TAATATTTTCTAATCTTGGCTTTTAGAGTGGTGGCTTAAAAAGTTCAAGTTCTCTTGAAACGCATTCTGGATTTCTTTAATCCATATTGGTTGAATAAGGAGGCTAACTTCTAAACTTTTTAGACCCATTCTAACTGACTTGTTTGTGTTTGCTGATTTGTTGGACTTTATTATTTTTCTGAGTAAGTTTAGTTTTATGTAATTTCGAGTTGTTGTGTGTTTTTGTCTTTATCAGTTTCGATTCGAAAAAAAAAACATTGTGGAAAAACCTGAGAATGGTAGAATATGGGGTTTCCTTAACCCTTGAAACGCATTCTTCCTTAATAACTTTGTAATTTGTTTATTTCATGTTGTTTGAAGTGTCTTGTTTCTTGTTTTGTTCTTATAATAAAGGTATATAGGCTGGAAACCTTAAGTCTGCGGGCTACTGATCCTAAGGATTGTTGAAATATACAATCTTGACTCAGGTGTAATAACGCCACGTACCTCTTTTCTTGTATTTTGTGGGTCAATGATAAGATACTGATTGAATTAAGAATAACTCTTGGAAAATGATAAATGATGCATGGATCTGTGTGCTTAAAATGTTTATTGGTTTTCGCTTTGCTTTTGATTCCTTGCGCAACATTGAGCACTGAGCTATTATCACTGTGTTATTTGTTCACTTAGAGAAAGTTTATGTAATTTAAGTGTTTCTCCAGATTTCAATGAATTCTAGAACTTGTTTGATGGGCACTCGAGGCGAAATCCTAGACTGTGCAACATTAGGGAAATGATTTAGGCCATCTTTGGACCGTTTGAGCCTTAATAGCCACCTTTGACTGAAATTGATCCCTAGTTACCCCCTTTGAGCCTTTGTAAGCCTTTTCCTTTGTTAACTCACTAAAAGATTTCCTAACCTCAAATGAATTTGTTCCAAACAGTTTATCCCTTACCTATGAGCATGTAGATAATTCACATTAAATTCTGAGCTATGTTCTGGTTTTGGGAAGTTAGAGGAGGTTGGGATGTGTCCCATGAGCAATGCAAGTGAGTCGCTATGATGTTTGTAAAAAAAAAAAAAAGAAAAAAAAGCCAATCTGTACTTATCGTCCATGTACTTACACATTGAGGACAATGTGTTGTTTAAGTGTGGGGGATGGGAAGTGTAATAAAAAAAAGAAAAAAAGAAAAAAAAGAAAAAAAAGAACAAAAGAAGAAGAATAAGAGATCTATACCCTAAAGTGTTCATAAAAAGAATGAAACAACAAAGTGTGGGGGTGTAGTTTTCTTTTGTTTTCTGCAAAAAAAAAAAAAAAAATTTTGAGTGTTCTTAATAAGGTTGGAGGAGTAACCTTGTGAATTGAAATAAAGTTGTGTTATAGGGTTGAGCTATACATAGTCTTGAATGATTTATGTGTTTGTGGGTGATTTGAGCCAAATTATTATCCTTTATCATACCTTCACCCAAGCCAAACGTTAAAAGCTTAATAAAGCCCTACTTGATCCTTAGTGTTTGTGCTTGTCTACTTAGTGGAGAGTGCTTGAAAAGCAGGCCTATGGAGTTTCGTTTATAACACCATCTTCACTATTAAATATGATTCATTTTTATGCATAAACTCATCCGTGTTACAAGTGATCAGGTGAAAGAATGGCTCTACACACACACCTTGAGGAATTGAAGTGAAGCGAAACTAACTTTCGGATAAAATTCTTGATCAAGTGCATTATTTTGAAGTTTTCCCTGGGTTATAATTAAGTACAATCTTTGAGGCCTATTTGCAAGTTGAAGCATTGTTGTGTTTTAATTTTTCTTTGATTCTGTTTCGGTTTAGTTTTGTTTCGTATCATTTTAGTTGCTCGAGGACTAGCAAAGTCTAAGTGTGGTGGAATTTGATAGGTGTCTATTTATGTATTACTTTTATATCAATTCGTCCATGTTTCTTTGCTATATTCCTTGGTATTTTTATGTTTTTGTGTGGTTTTGATGTTTGTAGGAGTTTTGGAGCAACTTGCACAAAAATGGAGTAAAACCATTCATTTTTACTTCTGCTAATCAACCATCTTCTAGGATTTAATTGTATTGACATACAATGAACCCGATGACGTATCATATACCGTTGAAAAGCTCTCGAAGTCTACTTTTTGGAGAAATTTACGGTTTATGAATCCATTCAGTGTACCAAAAATTGTAATCAAAACAGTGTGAGAAGTATAGAAATGTAATTCCACACATCACTGTAGCATGTATAATACGGAACACTGTAGCACGTTACTGTAGCAGAGTATTTAAACACATTTTAGGGTTTTATTTTCATAACTTGACGAGGGGGGAACGTGGTGGAGGCTGCAGCTCTGGAATTCTTTCATCTCTTGGAGTTCTTGAAGGAGAAAGGAAGCTTGGAAAGAGGGAGAACTACAATCCAAAGAGAATTACATCAAATTTGCTAAGTTTTTCCCTTCCCTTTCATTTTCTGGAATGTCTCCATGTTGTATTGTATTAACCACATTCTTAAACATGTGTAACTGAATCTGAATTGGTTGAGGGTGATTTCAAAGCCCCTGATATGGTTTTTGTAAGTTGATTGTGCAAGAAGTTGTTATCCAATTCTCTAATTGAAGTTGCTTGTATTCTCCCATATTTAATGCTTAAGATTGCTTGCTAATTGTATTTGAGTGGCCAACTGAATATAATCTGGTTGTGATTTATTGCTAGACTAGAAATCTTGATCCGTAATTGTCTTGAATTTCTAATCATTAGTAGCAAAATTGTGATCAGAGATTACAATTGGAGAATATACCCTAAGTTAAATAATCCGAGCTTGTGTGTTTATTGCTTAGATCAACCTATCTTTATTATCATAATGCATCCTTTGAATTAAACTCAGAGAGCTTGTTCTAGGTTGTTTAATGGATAGAGATTAAATAAAGAGCTTGTTTTATTTAACAACAAAGTAAGGAAAGATTGGGGTCATAGAGCTTGTTATTATCTACGGTTGATAACTTCAATGCTGTAATTAGATGACAATTCTACAATTAATTCGCAAATCCATATCTTGTGGTAGAGAAGGATCCCTTTACCAGCTTTCTCCCATTGATTTTTCATTCAAATTTACTTTCTGTTTTGTTATTCTTTACTTGCATTCTTATTTCATTTAGTAAATCATTCAACAAAAATCCCTCCTGTTTAGTTTATTGTTGCTGGAAATACAAATTCAATTAGAATCAATCCTCGTGGGAACGATATCTTACTTATCACTTTATTACTTGTGCGACTAGTATACTTGCTAGTTTCGAACGCATCAAGCGGCCAATTTGAGCCACAACTACCAAGGAGAGTAAATGAGGTAAGTACCCCGGACATTGAACAACAACTTTCTGAGCTTACCTCTCTTGTAAACAAAAAAAAATGGTTGTGGACATATGCATCATCTTTATGTACTGGAGGTAAATATTCTACACGGAGCCTCCACCGTCATGTGTCCACTTTGCAAGAAGGCGATACGGACAAGCCAATGCCATGGGTGGATTTCTAGGACACCAAGCCAATAGTTACAGTAATCATCAACCATCACTCCAATTTCCATACCAAATCAGCACCAGGTTTTCAATCAATCAAGAGTGCAGCAATCATTTCAATGGAACCACAACCCACCACAACTAGCTCCACAAAACTCAGGTATGGATCTCCAGGACATTGTTAAAGTATTTGCTACTAACACAATGCAATTTCAGCAGGAAACTAGGGCAAGTATCCAAAACCTGGAAAATCAAATGGGACAATTGGCTACTAACATGAGCAAATTTGAGAGTCAAAGCTCAGGAAAATTACCTTCTCAGACGGTGATCAATCCAAGAGAGAATGCTAGTGCTGTAACTTTGAGAAGTGGGAAGCAATTAGAGATTCCACCAAAGAAATCACAAACTGATGAAGGGAATGACACCACTCCCACCATGAATAAAACATCATCTTCTAAGGTAAATCCTAAAACCCATATTCCTTCATATGTTACTCCTCCACCTTTTCCTAGCAGATTTGCAAAATCAAAGGAGGAGGAACAAGAATAAGAAATCCTGGAAACTTTTCGCAAGATCGAGGTAAACATACCACTTCTGGATGCTATCAAGCAAGTGCCTCGTTATGCAAAATTTCTCAAAGAGTTATGCACCAACAGGAGGAAGTTGAAAGGAAATGAGAAGGTAAGTGTGGGGGAAAATGTTTCAGCTGTATTGCAAAGAAAAATTCCTCCGAAATGCAAAGATCCAGGTACGTTCACCATTCCATGCACCATGGTGAACCAAGTTTGAAAGAGCTATGTTAGATTTAGGAGCATCTATTAATATCATGCCATATTCTATTTATGCTTCTTTAAATCTTGGACCTCTTGCGGAAACTGGTATTACCATTCAACTTGCTGATCGTTCTAAGCATATCCCAAGGGAGTTGTGGAAGATGTGCTTGTGCAGGTAAATCAATTGGTTTTCCCAGCAGACTTCTATGTTCTTGAAATGGAGGATGAGACATCTCCTAATCCAACACCAATTCTTTTGTGGAGACCATTCTTGAAAACTGCTCGAACTAAGATTGATGTTCATGATGGCACTCTCACCATGGAATTCGATGGCGAGGTGATTCGTTTCAATATTTTTGAGATAATGAGGTACCCTAGTGATTTGCATTCTGTTTTTGCGGAGATGTGTTATTGATTCTTTGCCACAACAACATTTTGAGTTAACTCACAAGGATGGATTGTAAGTGGTTTTTTAGTGAACACATAAGAACAGAAAGTTTCAAAGAACCAGGAAAGTTGATACATGTGTCTAAAGAAGTGGAGGAAGCTGTTGCAAGCTTGGATGAGACTATAACTATCACCACAAACAGGTATGATGTTTCGTACATTGAATTGCCTTTATCTAATGAGAAAATTCTTCCTTCTGTGATGAAAGCCCCTCCCTTGGAGCTTAAGCCTCTTCCAGAACATTTGAAGTATGTATTCTTGGGTGAGAAGGATACTTTGCCAGTCATAATAGCCAAGGGCCTTACACCATTACAAGAAGAGAAACTCATTCGAGTGCTTCGAGATCACAAAACAGCTATTGGGTGGACGATTGTTGCATCAAGGCCCAGGCCATATGCATGGACCGTATCTTGTTGGAAAAAGGATCCCAGCCCACTAGAGAAGCACAGCGAAGATTGGACCCTGCCATGATGGAACCAATGTCGGGCTGAGGACGTTAAACCAAGCGCTTATTGAGAGGCAACCCAATGTTTTTAAAAAAATAAATAAAAAAAGAAAAGAAAAATAAAATAAGGTAATAATGATCGATTTTTATGTCTCAAGGAGATTCCTTTCGTAGGCCATCAAATTGATCAGGTTTTATCTCTCTTTGCCATCTGTCTTATTTGTTTTTATATTTCTTTTACTTGTTTTTGACTTTTGTTTGCTAGTGTGTTGTTATCTCTTTTATGTGTCTTTAGTTTCGTTTTTGCTCTTTTCTTTTCCTTCCTTTTGTTTAATTTGATTATTCTGTACTTTGAGCTCATTTGTGCAACAGATTGAGGAAACACCGAAACAAGAATTGAAGCCATTGTTCGAAGGTTTGAAACGTGCATATCTGGGAGAAGAACAAACTCAATCGCATTATCGGTAATATCTCTCCTTTCTTCTCTTCAATGGATGCTGATATCTTTCTATCGAACCTTCGTAAATATTTTCCTTCACTTCCTCAAAATGCTGTGTTTAAAATTTATAAAGTACGGTGACTAGAATTTGGGTATTGATGCTCTTAAATCTGCCTGCGGATATCCAATGGCTTGTCGAAGCCAAGGTGAGATTGTCTGGTAAGCCGGACATTAATCTCGCAAAATACATGCCTGGTCTAGGAAAGAGCTACTACGCCAAGAGGCGAAGAGCGAAAAGGTTACAAGTATGTTATAAATGTGCTAGATGGAATTGTAACCAGACTTGTCGTTCATTAGGTTTGTGTCCAGAAATAGAGAAGATAAACTGTCATTTATTAAGAATGGTCTGAGTAATGAGTCGCTGGATAATGTTTTATTAACTCTTGAGTCACATTCTTGTGGACTTGTTCAGCGTGAATTTCTTAATCTATGGACACAATTTCGTGATGAATTGCAGTGTTATAGTCTAGGGAATCTGACTAAAAACGACCCTGTTTGCCAGTTTATAAGAAACTGGATGGGAAGCAAATCCCCGACTCATAGAAGGCGTTTCAGCCGTTACTGGACGTAAAACCAGAGGAAGATGTGAGCCACAATCACAACTACTTGTATAGTTGAATGTGTGTTGTTGTTGTCGAATTTTATTTCTTTCTTGTTTCGTTTGATCTGATTATCAATGTTGTTTTTTGTGTTGTTGTTTTTTGTTGATTTTGTTTGTTTTAATTTCAAGTTTTCTTTTTGACAAACCAGATGACTACCCCATGATATAAGCACACGTGGAAGACAAGTGTGGAGGTTTTGTCAACCTCAGCCGAAAGTATATCTTTACTTTTCATGCTTCACGTGGGAGACAAGTGTGGCGGTTTTTTTTAAAACCCCACCGAAAGTTTATCTCCATTTTTCATGCACACGTGGGCGACAAGTGTGGAGGTTTTGTCAAACCCCACCGAAAGCATATCTATTTTTTCAAATCTCGGGGTGATAAATCTGCATCGAGCACCCCCCACCGAAATTATGTCCCCATGTGTCAAATTTGAGAGTTTTACGTGTGTATATATCCATTTTGCATATTCTCAAATGTCATTTTATAACCTGTCTTGCACTTGAATCGCATAATACCTAATGTACATCATTGTCTTGCACAAGTTTATAGCACTTTTAGAAATTGAGAAAACACCAATTCGGCGATTCCAAAATATATGCGTATTTTGTGGATCGCAATTTGGTAAAGATGGAGAGTTTACGACAGCAGCTCTTGATCTTGGTAGGACATTAGCTGCGAGGGGTATTCATTTGATTTATGGAGGGGTAGTCTTGGGTTAATGGGGTGTGTGTCGACAGCTGCATCCCTAGGAGGGAGCAAAGTTCTCGGCATTATCCCTAAACCATTAGCTGTACGAGATATCGTAGGCAATACAATCGGGAAAGAGTTACAGGTCTCTAGCATGCATGAGCGTATTGCACATATGGTTGTTAAGTCCGATGCATTTATAGCTTTGCCGGGTGGTTATGGTACATTAGAGGAGATTTTTCAAATCACCTCTTGGGCACAGCTAAACATCCATCGGAAACCCATTGGTTTGTTAAATGTTAATAATTTTTTTGATGGTTTGTTGTCCTTTCTTGATCAAGCTGTAGAAAAAAATTTCATCTCACTGTCAGCAAGGCAAATGCTGGTTACAGCTTCAACTGCAGGAGATTTAATTGACAAACTACAAGAATTCGTCTATTCACCTGATCCAACAATGGCTCGGATAAATTGGTTTGGAGAAGGCAACAAAAGGCGTCAACTAGATTTAACCCTCCATCTGTAATCTCTATTTGCTGATTTGCTTCGTTTTTGTTTGCTTTCTTTTTAGTGTGTTTATTTGAGATTTTTCATGTCATTTCTTTTGAGTTTTTTTTTTCAGGTTATTTTTTTCACCCCAGGTAATATTTTTCTAATCTTGGCTTTTAGAGTGGTGGCTTAAAAAGTTCAAGTTCTCTTGAAACGCATTCTGGATCTCTTCAATCCATAATGGCTGAATAATGAGGCTAACTTCTAAACTTTGTAGACCCATTCTAACTAACTTGTTTTTGTTTGCTGACTTGTTGAACTTTGTTATTTTATGAGTGAGTTTAGTTTTGCGTAATTTAGAGTTGTTATGTGTTTTTTTTATCTTTATCAGTTTTGATTCAAAAAAAAACAATTGTGGAAAAACCTGAGAATGGCAGAATATGGGGTTTCTTTAACCCTTGAAACGCATTCTCTCTAAATAAATCTATATTTTGTTTATTTCATGTTATTTGAAGTGTCTTGTTTCTTGTTTTGTTCTTTCATAATAACGGTATATAGGCTGGAAACCTTAAGTCTGCGGGCTACTGGTCCTAAGGATTGTTGAAATATACAATCTTGATTCAGGTGTAACAACGCCACGTACCTCTTTTCTTGCATTTTGTGGGTCGATGATAAGATAATGATTGAATTAAGAATAACTCTTGGAAATGATAAATGATGCATGGATCTGTGTGCTTGAAATGTTTATTGGTTTTCGCTTTGCTTTTGATTCCTTGCGCAACATTGAGCACTGAGCTATTATCACTGAGCTATTTGTTCACTTAGAGAAAGTTTATGTAATTTAAATGTTTCTTCAGATTTCAATGAATTCTAGAACTTGTTTGATGGTCACTCGAGGCGAAATCCTAGACTGTGCAACATTATGGAAATGATTTAGGCCATCTTTGGACCGTTTGAGCCTTAAGAGCCAACCTTGATTAAAATTGATCCCTAGTTACCCCTTTGAGCCTCTGTAAATCTTTTTCTTTGTTAACTCACTAAAAGATTTCTTAACCTTAATTGAATTTGTTCCAAACAGTTTATCCCTTACCTATAAGCATGTAAATCATTCGCAATTACATTTTGAGCTATGTTCTGGTTTTGGGAAGTTAGAGGAGGTTGGATTGTGCCATGAGCAATGCAAGTGAGTTTTATTATGTTTGTAAAAAAAAAAGAGAAAAAAATATGTACTTATCTTCCACGTACTTAAACATTGAGGACAATGTATTGTTTAAGTGTGGGGGAGTGGAATTGCAGTTAAAAAAAAAAGAAAAGAAAAAGAAAAGAAAAAGAGTTCTATACCCTTGGGTGTTCTTAAAAAGAATGAAACAACAAAGTGTGGGGTGTAGTTTCCTTTTGTTTTCATAACAAAAAAAAAAAAAAAAAGAAGAAGAAGAAGGAAAAAAAAAAAAGATTGAATGTTCTAAATAAGTTTGGGGCAGTAACCTGGTGAATTGAAATGAAGTTGTGTTATAGGGTTGAGCTCTACATAGTCTTGAATGATTTATGTGTTTGTGGTGATTTGAGCCAAATTATTATCCTTTATCATACCTTCACCCAAGCCAAACGTTACAAGCTTAATAAAGTCCTACTTGATCCTTGGTGTTGTGCCTGTCTACATTAGTGGAGAGTGACTTGAAAAGCAGGCCTATGGAGTTCATTTATACACACATCTTCAATATTAAATATGATTCATTTTTATGCATAAACTCATCCGGTTACAAGTGATTAGGTGAGAATGGCTCTACACACACACACTTGAGGAATTGAAGTGAAGCGAAACTAATTTTTGAGATAAATTCTTGATCAAGTGCATTATTTTGAAGTATTCCTTGGGTTATAATTAAGTACAATCTTTGAGGCCTATTTGCAAGTTGAAGCATTTGTGTGTTTTATTTTTTCTTTGATTCTGTTTTGGTTTAGTTTTGTTTCATATCGTTGTAGTTGCTCGAGGACTAGCAAAGTCTAAGTGTGGGGGAATTTGATAGGTGTCTATTTATGTATTACTTTATATCAATTCGTCCATGTTTCTTTGCTATATTCCGTGGTATTTTTATGTTTTTGTGTGTTTTGATGTTTGTAGGAGTTTTGGAGCAACTTGCAAAAAAATGGAGTAATACCCTTCATTTTCACCTCTGCTAGTCAGTGATCTTCTCGGATTTAATTGCTGTCTCTTATACACATCTAGATGTGTATAAGAGACAGGGATTTAATTGTATTGATATACAATGAACCCGATGACATATCATATACCGTTGAAAAGCTCTCGAAGTCTACTTTGTGGAGAAATTTACGGTTTATGAATCCATTCAGTGTACCGAAAGTTGTAATCAAAACAGTGTGAGAAGTGTAGAAATGTAATTCCACACATCACTCTAGCATGTATAATACGGGACACTGTAGCACGTTACTGTAGCAGAGTATTTAAACACATTTTAGGGTTTTATTTTCATAACTTGAAGGGGGGAGAACGGGGTGGAGGCTGAAGCTCTGGAATTCTTTCATCTCTTGGAGTTCTTGAAGGAGAAAGGAAGCTTGGAAAGGGGAAGAACTACAATCCAAAAAGAATTACATCAAATTTGCTAAGTTTTTCCCTTCCCTTTCATTTTCTGGAATGTCTCCATGTTGTAGTATATTTACCACGTTCTTAAACATGTGTAACTGAATCTGAATTGGTTGAGGGTGATTTCAAAGCCCCTGATATGGTTTTTGTAAGTTGATTGTGTAGGAAATTGTTATCCAATTCTCTAATTGAAGTTGCTTGTATTTTCCCATGTCTAATGCTTATGATTGCTTTCTGGATTGTATTTGGGTGGCCAACTGAATATAATCTGGATATTGTCTATTGCTAGACTAGAAATCTTGATCCGTAATTGTCTTGAATTTCTAATCCTTAGTAGAAAATTTGTGATCAGAGATTGCAATTGGAGAATACAACCTAAGTTAAATAATCCGAGCTTGTGTTTTTATTGCTTTGATCAACCTATCTTTCTTATCGTAATGCATCCATTGAATTAAATTTAGAGAGCTTGTTCTAGGTTGTTTAATGGATAGAGATTAAATAAAGAGCCTGTTTTATTTAACAACAAGTAAGGAAAGATTGGGATAACAGAGCTTGTTGTTATCTACGGTTGATAATTTCAATGGTGTAATTGGATGACAATTCTATGATTAATTCACAAATCCATATCTTGTGGTAGAGAAGGATCCCTTAACCATCTTTCTCTCATTGATTTTTCATTCGAATTAACTTTCTGTTTTGTTATTCTTTGTTTGCATTATTATTTCACTTAGTTAATCAATCAACAAAACCCCCCATTTGTTCTGTTGTGGTTGTAAAATAACAAATTCAATTAGAATCAATCCTCGTGGGAACGATATCTTACTTATCACTTTATTACTTGTGCGACTAGTATACTTGCTAGTTTCGAACGCATCAGATAGTAGGGCTGTTAACAAGATCACAATTAATTACAGATTTCCTATTCCAAGGCTTGACGACCTTCTTGATCAACTTCATGGTGCTACTGTGTTCTCAAAAATTGATCTTCGAAGTGGCTATCATCAAATTCGTATGAGACCTGGTGATGAATGGAAGACTGCATTTAAAACAAAGAATGGCCTTTATGAATTGATGGTGATGCCATTTGGCCTATCTAATGCACCAAGTACATTTATGCGGTTGATGAACCATTCTTTAAACCTTCATTGGCAAGTTTTGTTGTTGTATTTTTGATGATATACTTGTGGTATACAGCACGATACGGAGCAATCACTTGGATTCATCTTCAGCAAGTTGGTGGAAAAGTGGGGGAAAAAATAGGGAGGAGTTTTTCACACCTTGAGAAGTGAAAAGCTTTATGCCAACTTGAAGAAGTGTGAGTTCTTCACCAAAAGCCTCATTTTCTTGGGGTATGTGGTTTCAAAAGATGGAATTCAGATGGACCCTAGCAAGCTTGAAGCAATTCAGAATTGGCCGATTCCTACATCAGTCCACAACATTCGAAGTTTTCACGGGTTAGCTTCATTTTATCGTCGATTTATTGGAGGATTCAGTACTATTATGGCTCCAATCACTGATTGCTTAAAGGGTAATGGTTTTACTTGGACGAAAGATGCACAAAGAAGCTTTGAGCTGATTAAAAAGAAGATGATAGAAGCTCCTATCTTATCACTTCCAGATTTCAGCAAGGTTTTTGAAGTTGAATGTGATGCTTCCAATAAGGGTATTGGTGCTGTTATTAGCCAAGAACGCAGACCAATTGCTTTCTTTAGTGAAAAATTGAATGCATCTCGCAAAAAGTACTTAACTTATGACAAAGAGTTGTATGCTATTTGTCGAGCTTTGAAGCATTGGAGTCAGTATCTCTTGCCAAAACCCTTTGTTCTATATTCTGACCATGAAGCTTTGAAGTTCATCAACAACCAACAGAAGCTTAATGTTCGACATGCTAGATGGGTAGAGTTTCTTCAAGCTTTCAACTTTATCATCAAGCATAAATCTGGAGTTCAAAATGTGGTGGCTGATGCCTTAAGCTGAAGACATTCTTTGCTGACCTCTATACAAGTGAATGTTGTTGGTTTTGAGGTTTTAAAAGAGCTTTACAAGAATGATCCAGATTTTGGCAAAATATGGAGTAACTGTAATGAGTTTTCATCTAACCGATTTGTTTTGCAGGATGGTTATCTACTCAAGGCAAACCAATTGTGTATTCCTCAATGTTCCTTGAGAGAATTAATCATTAATGAAGCACATGGCAGTGGCATTAGCGGTCATTTTTGGAGAGACAAAACTATTGCTATTTTGAAGGAAAACTTCTATTGGCCGAAGATGGAAAGGGATGTGATGAAGCATGTGAAGAGGTGTACAATTTGTCATGTGGCAAAAAGTCATGGGCAGAACACTGGTTTGTACACTCCATTACCTGTTCCTAATGATCCATGGGAAGATGTTAGCTTGGATTTTGTGGTGGGATTGCCTAGAACACAGCGAAACAAAGATTCAATCATGGTGGTGGTTGACCGATTTTCTAAAATGGCTCACTGATAAGTGTCTATTTATATATCATTTTCATATCAATTCGTCCATGTTTCTTTGCTATATTCCTTGGTATTTTTATGTTTTTGTGTGGTTTTTGATGTTTGTAGGAGTTTTGGAGAAACTTACACAAAATTGGAGTAAAACCCTTCATTTTCACCTCTGCTAGTCAACCAATTTCTTGGAGTTGATTGTATCGATATCCAATTAACCGGATAACATGCTATATACCATTGAAAAGCTCTCGAAGTCTATTTTCTGGAGAAATTTACGGTTCACGAATTTATGTAGTGTACCGAAAGTTGTGATAAAAATGATATGAGAAGTGTATATTTATAATTCCATATATCACTGTAGCATGTCATTAAATACGGGGGTACTGTAGCAAGTTACTGTAGCAGAGTATTTGATAGGTGTCTATTTATGTATTACTTTTATATCAATTCGTCCATGTTTCTTTGCTATATTCCTTGGTATTTTTATGTTTTTGTGTGGTTTTGATGTTTGTAGGAGTTTTGGCGCAACTTGCACAAAAATGGAGTAAAACCCTTCATTTTCACCTCTGCTAGTCAGTGATCTTCTCGGATTTAATTGTATTGATATACATGAACCCGATGACATGTTATATACCGTTGGAAAGCTCTCGAAGTCTATTTTCTGGAGAAATTTACGGTTTATAAATCCATTCAGTGTACCAAAAGTTGTAATCAAAACAGTGTGAGATGTATAGAAATATAATTCCACAAGCACTGTAGCATGTATAATACGGGCACTGTAGCAAGTCACTGTAGCAGAGTATTTAAACACATTTTAGGGTTTTATTTTCAGAACTTGAAGAGGGGAGAACGTGGAGGAGGCTGCATCGTTGGATTTCTCTCATCTCTTGGAGTTCTTGAAGGAGATTGAAGGCTTGGAAAGAGGAAGAACTACAATCTTGAGAGATTTTCATCCAATTTGCTAAGTTTTCCCTTTCCCTTTCATTTTCTGGAATGTCTCCATATTGTGTTGTATTTGTATTCTATCTGAATATGTGTAACTAAATCTGAATTGGTTGAGGGTGATTTCAAAGCCCTTGATATGGTTTTTTGTGAATTGATTGTGCAAGGAATTGTTATCCAATTCTCTAATTGAAGTTGCTTGTATTTTCCCATGGTTAATGCTTATGATTGCTTGCTGGATTGTATTTGGGTGGCCAACTGAATATAATCTGGATATTGTCTATTGCTAGGCTAGAAATCTTGATCCGTAATTGTCTTGAATTTCTAATCATTAGTAGCAAAATTGTGATCAGAGATTACAATTGGAGAATATAACCTAAGTTAAATAATCCGATCTTGTGTGTTTATTGCTTAGATCAACCTATCTTTCTTATCATAATGCATCCATTGAATTAAACTCAGAGAGCTTGTTCTAGGTTGTTTCATGGATAGAGATTAAATAAAGAGCTTGTTTTATTTAACAACAAAGTAAGGAAAGATTGGGGTAATAGAGCTTGTTATTATCTACGGTTGATAACTTCAATGCTGTAATTAGATGACAATTCTACAATTAATTCCAAATCCATATCTTGTGGTAGAGAAGGATCCCTTAACCAGCTTTCTCCCATTGATTTTTCATTCAAATTTACTTTCTGTTTTGTTATTCTTTACTTGCATTCTTATTTTATTTAGTAAATCATTCAACAAAAATCCCCCCTGTTTAGTTTATTGTTGCTGGAAATAACAAATTCAATTAGAATCAATCCTCGTGGGAACGTATCTTACTTATCACTTTATTACTTGTGCGACTAGTATACTTGCTAGTTTCGAACGCATCAAGTATTTAAACACATTTTAGGGTTTTTATTTTCATAACTTGAAGAGGGAAAAACGTGGGAGGAGGCTGCATTTCTGGATTTCTCTCATCCCTTGGAGTTCTTGAAGGAGAAAGAAGATTTTGAAACAGGAGGAACTACAATTCCAAGAAGATTCATCTACACAGAAGATTTTCAAAGAATTTGCTAAGTTCTTTCTTTCCTTTTCAATTCTGGAATTTCTCTGTATTGTATTTGTTATTCTGATTGAATATGTGTAACTAAATCTCAATTGGTTGAGGTGATTCAAGCCCTTGTGATGCGTTCGAAACTAGCAAGTATACTAGTCCCACAAGTAATAAAGTGATAAGTAAGATATCGTTCCCACGAGGATTGATTCTAATTGAATTTGTTATTTCCAGCAACAATAAACTAAACAGGGGGGGGTTTTTGTTGGTTGACTAACTA
>SNVD02003776.1:0-18469 GCA_013180625.2 Boswellia sacra
TCTCTCATTTCCTTTCAACTTCCTCTTGTTGGTGCATAACTCTTTGAGAAATTTTGCATAAAGAGGCACTTGCTTGATAGCATCCAGAAGTGGTATGTTTACCTCGATCTTGCGAAAAGTTTCCAGGATTTCTTGTTCTTGTTCCTCTTTCCTTGATTTTGCAAATCTGCTAGGAAAAGTTGGAGGAGTAACATATGAAGGAATATGGGTTTTAGGATTTACCTTAGAAGATGATGTTTTATTCATGGTGGGAGTGGTGTCATCCCCTTCATCAGTTTGTGATTTCTTTGCTGGAATCTCTAATTGCTTCCCACTTCTCAAAGTTACAGCACTAGCATTCTCTCTTGGATTGATCACCGGCTGAGAAGGTAATTTTCCTGAGCTTTGACACTCAAATTTGCTCATGTTAGTGGCCAATTGTCCCATTTGATTTTCCAGGTTTTGGATACTTTGCCCTAGTTTCCTGCTGAAATTGCATTGTGTTAGTGGCAAGTGCTTTAACACTATCCTCGAGAGACGTACCTGAATTTTGTGGAGCTGGTTGCGGTGTTGGTTGTGTTACTGGTGGTGGTTGTGCTTGAAATGGTTGCTGCACCCTTGGTTGATTAAAACCTGGTGGCCGATTTTGTATAACATTTGGAGCGATAGGTTGACGATTCCCATATCTCAAATTAGGGTGATCTCTCCATCCAGCATTGTAATTATTGGAGAAAGGGTCATACCTTTGCCTTGGTTGTCCTGGAAATCCACCTATGGCATTGGCTTGTTCTGTATCTCCTTCTTGCAAAGGTTGACATATGTCGGTTGGATGGTCCATGGCAGAACATACCCCACATGCATAAGATTGCTGCATATGTCCTACAGCCATTTTTTTTACAAGAGAGGTAAGTTCACAAAGTTGTTATTCAATATTTGAAGTACTTACCTCATTTACTCTTTTTGATAGTTGTGGCTCAAATTGACTGCTGAATTGTTGGGAGTTCGCTGCCATGTCACTAATCAAACGTCTTGCAACGTTCGGTGTTTTATTAACTAGTGCTCCACCACTAGCAGCATCAATGATACTCCTTTCTATTGGCAAGAGACCCTCATAGAAATATTGAATTAGGAGTCCATCACTAATTTTGTGGTTTGGACAGCTAGCACATAACTTTTTAAATCTTTCCCAATATTCATGAAGTGATTCTCCATGGTGTTGTCGAATGCCACTAATATCTTTTCTAATATTTGTAACTTTCGAGGCTGGAAAGTATTTCTCCAAAAAGAGTTTACTCATCTCATTCCAAGTGGTAATGGTACTTGGTGGTAAATAGTATAGCCAATCTTTTGCCGAATCTGCTAATAGAGAATGGGAAAGACTCTCAATTTAATTTGCTCTTCAAAACGCCTGGTTGGCTTCATACTTGAGCATACCATCTGAAATTCTTTAGGTGTTTGTTCGGATCCCTCTTCCCTGTCAAAACCATGAAATGAGGCAAGAGTATGAATCATCCAGGATTTTAAAGTTCAAAATCTATCTCAGAATTGGTGCTTATGCATAGCCGGTTAGTTGATCAAGTAATTGGAGCCGCTAACTCCTTAAGAGTCTGATCGTTTTCCATCGCCATTGCTTCCGATTCAGATTTGATTGAACTTCAAGAAGATGGGAGGGAAGTGTGTCGTGCAAGGTCAAATTCTGGAGGTGGAGTTGAAATTGACCGATTTAGCCTTAAATTCGAGGATTGGATAAACTCCTTAATTCTCTTAAGTCATTGATCCGCTTCTCCCTCGGACATAAAAGCCTAAACACAAACAATCAGGAAATAACAATCAAGAATCAGTAGTAAAACAGAATAACAAATTGATTAGAAAATCAATCCCCGGCAACAGCGCCAAAAACTTGATGCGTTCGAAACTAGCAAGTATACTAGTCGCACAAGTAATAAAGTGATAAGTAAGATATCGTTCCCACGAGGATTGATTCTAATTGAATTTGTTATTTTCCAGCAATAATAAACTAAACAGGGGGGGGGGGGTTTTGTTGATTGATTAACTAAACTTAATACGAAAGCAAATGAAGAATAACACAAAGCAAATTTAAATGGAGTGAAAAATCAATGAGAGACACTTGGTTAAGAGTTCATTCTCTGCCACAAGATATGAATTTGTGAATTAACATAGAATTGTAATCCAATTACAGCATTGAAGTTATCAACCGTAGATAACAACAGGCTCTGTTATCCCAATCTTTCCTTACTTTGTTGTTAAATAAAACAAGCTCTTTATTTAATCTCTATCCATTAAACAAACTAGAACAAGCTCTCTGATTTTAATTCAATGGATGCATTATGATAAGAAAGATAGGTTGATCTAAGCAATAAACACACAAGCTCGGATTATTTAACTTAGGTTATATTCTCCAATTGCAATCTCTGATCACAATTTTGCTACTAATGATTAGAAATTCAAGACCATTACGGATCAAGATTTCTAGTCTAGCAATAGACAATATCCAGATTATATTCAGTTGGCCACCCAAATACAATCCAGTAAGCAATCATAAGCATTAGATATGGGAAAATACAAGCAACTTCAATTAGAGAATTGGATAACAAGTTCTTACACAATCAACTCACAAAATCCATATCAAGGGCTTTGAAATCACCCTCAACCAATTCAGATTTAGTTACACATATTCAATCAGAATAACAAATACAATACAGATAAAATCCAGAATTGAAAAGGAAAGAAAGAACTTAGCAAATTCTTTGAAAATCTTCTTTGTAGATGAATATTCTTGCAATTGTAGTTCCTCCTCTTTCAAAATCTTCTTTCTCCTTCAAGAACTCCAAGGGATGAGAGAAATCCAGAAATGTAGCCTCCTCCCACGTTTTCCCCTCTTCAAGTTATGAAAATAAAACCCTAAAATGTGTTTAAATACTCTGCCACAGTGATGTTGTGGAATTACATTTCTACACTTCTCACACTGTTTTGATTACAACTTTCGGTACACTGAATGGATTCATAAACCTTAATTTTCTCCAAAAAGTAGACTTCGAGAGCTTTTCAACGGTATATGATATGTCATCGGGTTCATTGTATATCTATACAATTTAATCCGAGAAGATGGTTGACTAGCAGAGGTGAAAATGAAGGGTTTTACTCCATTTTTGTGCAAGTTGCTCCAAACTCCTACAAACATCAAAACCACACAAAAACATAAAAATACCAAGGAATATAGCAAAGAAACATGGACGAATTGATATGAAAATGATATATAAATCGACACTTATCACAGTGCTCAATGTTGTGCAAGGAATCAAAGGCAAAGCGAAAATCAATAAACATTTCAAGCACACAGATCCATGCATTATTTATCATTTTCCAAGAGTTATTCTCAATTCAATCATTATCTTATCATCGACCCACAAAATGCAAGAAAAGAGGTACGTGGCGTTGTTACACCTGAGTCAAGATTGTATATTTCAACAATCCATAGGACCAGTAGCCCGCAGACTTAAGGTTTCCAGCCTATATACCTTTATTAGAAAGAACAAAACAAGAAACAAGATACTTCAAACAACATAAAATAAACAAACTACAGATTTATTGCAAGAGAATGTGTTTCAAGGGTTAAAGAAACCCCATATTCTACCATTCTCAGGTTTTTCCACAATTTTTTTTTTAAATCGAAACTGATAAAGATGAAAACACATAACAACTCTAAATTATGTAAAACTAAACTTACTCATAAAATAACAAAGTCCAACAAGTCAGCAAACACAAACAAGTCAGTTAGAATGGGTCTAAAAAGTTTAGAAGTTAGCCTCCTTATTCAGCCATTATGGATTAAGGAGATCCAGAATGCGTTTCAAGAGGACTTAAACCTTTTAAGCCACCACTCTAAAAGCTAAGATTAGTAAATATTACCTAGGGCGAAAGAAGTAACCTGAAAAAAAAATCTCAAAAGAAATAACATGAAAAATCTAAAATAAACATAATAAAAAGAAAGCAATCAAAAGTGAAGCAAACCAGCAGATAAAGATTACAGGTGGAGCGCTAAATCCAGTTTACGCCTTTTATTGCCCTCCGCAAACCAATCTATTCGAGCTATTGTTGGATCAGGCGAATAGACGAATGCTTGTAATTTGTCAATTAACTCTTCTACAGTTGAAGCTGTAACCAGGATTTGCCTCGCCGATTGTGAGATAAAGTTTTTTTCTACTGCTTGATCAAGAAAGGACAACAAACCATCAAAAAAATTATTGACATTCAACAAACCAATAGGTTTTCGATGGATGTTTAGTTGTGCCCAAGAGGTGATTTGAAATATTTCCTCTAATGTACCATATGTTAGCCCTAAGGCTACATGATAATTTTGATGATAACAATACATATTGATTAATTGATATTTACTAACATGTTTATTTATGTGCAAGAGTAAGATCATTGAAATAATTTTTAAAATCAAGAAGAGGCTTATTAAAATAAAGTGTTGAAGCTAAGGAGAAGACTACATGTTAAAGGCACCAAAGTTTAAGAACAAGGATTGACTCAAGGAATGTGACACATGAACAATTTTCAATCAATTGGTCATATATATCTCTACAAATATCCAAATGACGTGATTCTTGAGCATTTGGAAAGCTTACTCAATTTATAACATTTCATATGTTTTAAAGAAATTCAAATTTCAAGTGCAAGATTGTCCAAATCATCATGGAAGTTGAAAGATAAATGGAAGCAGCTGACATGAGCACCGAATACTCTTTTGGACATATCTTGAGCTAGAAAAATCAAATGACTTGATTCTTGTGGCATTAGAAAGATGACTTAATGGGTCACATTTCATATTTTTTGAAGAAATTCAAATTTCAAATGGAAGGCCGACATATTGACAGGCAAATTCGGTGGACTGACACAGAGAAGAAAAATCAACTCCATGAGCCACCGAACGGTGTTTTGGCCAATATCTTAAGATGAGATATCCAAATGCTTTGATTCTTAATGTTTTGGAAAGATTATTCAAATATGCAGATCTTTTATGTTTTGAATAAATTCAAATTTCAAACGGAAGGCTGACAGAATTATGATTCAATTTGGTGGACTGACACAAGAAAGAAAAATCAAGTCATATGAGCACCGAATGGTGTTTTGGCCATATCTTGAGCTACAGATATCCAAATGACTTGATTCTTGATGCGTTGGAAAGCTTGTTCAAACGTGCAAATCTTTTATGTTTTGCAGATGCTCAAATTTCAAACAAAACATTGACAAAAATGGCAGACAATATTACGGTTTTTATGGTGGGCAGAAAATTTGGAGTTGGTGTCTTCAATTGTTCAAGTTCATCTCATTTGCCTATAAAAGGAGCCCTTCTCCCATGCATTCAGCAAGACAAAGAGAAGAGCAAGAGAAGCATCTATCAAGCAAAAAAATAAGAGAAATATCAAGTCTAGAGAGCTTTTATATTCTTTATCTACTCTTTGAAGAGAGTTGTTACTTTTTGTTGTAAGAATCTACTTGTGGTTCTTGTATTGTGGTGAGAGTGAGATATTCTTGTAAAGGATAAAAAGTTATCCTTGAGAGAACTCTTGGTGTGTGGTTATCAAGAGTTGAAGGAAGTTGCCTTGGTGAGGTTGTTCATCAAGAAGAACTCTTGGTGTGGTGTTATCAAGGGTTGAAGGAAGTTGCCTTTGGTGAGGTTGTTCATCAAGAAGAACTCTTGGTGTGGTGTTATCAAGAGTTGGAAGAAAAAGTCTTGGTGAGGTTGTTTCATCAAGAATAACTCTTGGTTGTGGTGTTATCAGAAGTTGAAGGAAGTTGCCCTTGGTGAGGTTTGTTCATTCAGAAGAACTCTTGGTGTGAGTGTTATCAAATTGAAGAAAGTTGCCTTGGTGAAGGTTGTTTCCTCAAGAAGAACTCTTAGGGTGTGGTGTTTATCAAGAGTTGAAGAAAGTTGCCTTGGTGAGGTTGTTCAT
The DNA here is from genome assembly GCA_013180625.2 of Boswellia sacra. NCBI lineage: Eukaryota > Viridiplantae > Streptophyta > Magnoliopsida > Sapindales > Burseraceae > Boswellia > Boswellia sacra. The sequence continues at coordinate 5,961 of SNVD02003776.1, forward strand.
CAAGAAGAACTCTTGGTGTGGTGTTATCAAGGGTTGGAAGAAAAAGTCTTGGTGAGGTTGTTCATCAAGCAAGTTGTAAAGATTTCTACAACTTAGTGGAAAGCTAGCTCGTGAAGCTAGGAGCCCGTGGACGTAGGCAAGGTTTGCCGAACCACATAAATTGAGTTTGCACTCTCTCTATCCCTTTCCTCTTTACATTTACTTGCACTTGTGATTGTTCATCATTATTATTCTTTTGATTGAATCTTTGATAAATTCTAATTTCATCTTCTTCACCTTTATTCTCAAAGAAAGAGTGAACTAATTTTGATCTTTCAAGAAAAGTTTTCTAAATCCGTTTTGATAAATAAAAACCAATTCACCCCCCCTCTTGTGTTGGCCATACCTAGGTCAACAAAGTGGTATCAGAGCAAGAGGTTGCGCATTTTTTTAAATCTTAACCGATTTTGAGCGTATGGCAAACTTTTTTAATTCAAACTCCTATGTTTGAGGGACTTTTCTATCTCTAGACCTCCATTTTTTAATGGAAGTGAGTACTCTTATTGGAAAACTAGAATGAGTATTTTCTTGAAATCTTTTGATTATGATTTGTGGTCTATTGTTTTGGAAGGACCTTTTGTTCCTACCAAATTGAAAATGGGGAATGCATGCTTAAAGAACCTAAAGAGTTTAGTGAAGATGATAAAAAGAAAGTGAGTTTGAATGCTAAAGCTATGAATGTGTTATATTGTGCTCTAGATAGAAATGAGTTTAATAGAATATCTACTTGTTCTACGGCACAAGAAATATGGCACACACTTAAAGTTACTCATGAAGGAACTAGTCAAATTAAAGAATCTAAAATTAGTATGCTAGTTCATAGTTATGAGCTTTTTAAGATGAAATCGGATGAATCAATTTCTGAAATGTTTACTAGATTTACGGATATTATTAATAGTTTGAAATCTCTTGGTAAATCTTATCTCATGGTTGAATGGTTTAAGAAAGATTTCTAGGTGTCTACCAAAATCTTGGGAGCCAAAGTTGACGGCAATTCAACAAGCGAAAGGACCTCACAACTACCATTAGAAGAACTTATGGGTTCCTTCTCATTACTCATGAAATCTCTTAGGAGGAGAATGAAGAAGAAGATTGCGATGTGGCAAACAGGGTGCTTCATGGCTTTGAAGAGAAATGAGATAAGTTATTCACTAAACCATGATCCTAAAGCTTTCATATGATTAATTACTTGAAGCATTCCAAAATTTACATGTGGGCAAGTTGATAAACCAAAAATTCAAAAATTCAATGCTTTCAAAAGAATTCCAAAAGTCATGTTATCTCCATTAGAAGAGTTGGTGGAAATTAAATGAAGTTTAGAAATAAAATGAAATTTTAAAGCAAAAAGATTTTGAAAGTTTGGAAAATCAAATATATTTATTAAAAACTGAAAATGAGATTTTAAAACAAAAGGATTTTGATAAATTGGAGAAAGAAAATGTTATTTTGAAAAAGGAAATAATGACTTGAGAAATATTGTTGATAGTTTTACAAAAAGCACAAAAAGTTTGAACTCTATGTTGCAAAACCAAAGGTGTGTTTTTGATAAAAGAGGGTTAGGATATAAACGTCATAAAAAATCAAACAAAAGTATTTTAAAAACTATTTTGTTCATGCATCTTCTAGGATAAATCCTAATCATTCATGTACTTATTGTGGAAGAAAAGGGACACAAAATGCATTCCTTTGTTACATTAAGAGAAATCCTAATTTGAAACAAATATGGGTTCCAAAAAGTACCATAACTAACCCCCAAGGACCCAAGAAATTTTGGGTACCAAAAAGTCGTTCTTTGAAGGTTGATTGTAGAAACAAAGGAGTGGCAAACACAAGTGGTACTTAGATAGTGGATGCTCGAGGCATATGACCGGAGATGCCTCCAAATTTTCAAGATTAATCATGAGAAAGGAGGATATGTGACTTTCGGTGATAATGCCAAAGGAAGGGTAATCGGACATGGTGATATTGGTAACCCTTCTTCACCTATTATTAAAGATGTTTTGCTTGTTCATGGTTTAAAACATGATTTGATTAGCATTAGTCAATGTGTGATAAGGGATATTTTGTTACTTTTGAGCCTAATAGATGTGTGATTAAGGATGTTAGTAACAATAAGACATTATTTGTTCGTAATAGATGTGGTAATATTTATACAATTGATATTGATGTTAATGATCATGTAGAAAATTGTTTCATTGTTAATGATGATGCTTGGTTATGGCATAGAAGGTTAGGTCATGCTAGCAGGGACACAATTTCAAAATTTTCTAAAAATGATTTAGTTGATGGTCTTCCAAAAATAAAATTTGAAAAGGATAAGATTTGTGATGCTTGTCAATTTGGAACACAAGTGAGAACTTTTTTTAAACATAATAAATTTATTTCAACAAATAAACCTCTACAATTACTTCATTTGGATTTATTTGGACCATCAAGAACTCAAAACCTTGATGGAAAGTATTATGTTTTTGTTATTGTGGATGATTATTCAAGATTCACTTGGGTATTATTCTTGAAAACTAAAAATGAGGCCATACAAGCTTTTTCAAAATTTGCAAAAAGAGTCCAAACTCAAAAAGGATATTCTATTGTGTCCATTAGGAGTGATCATGGTGGTGAAGTAGACAATGTTGCATTTGAAAATCTTTGTGATGAAAATGGTTTGAGCATAATTTTTCCTCACCTAGAACTCCACAACAAAATGGTATTGTTGAAAGGAAAAATAAGACTATCCAAGAAATGGCTAGGACCATGTTACTTGAAAATAATTTGCCAAAATATTTTGGGCCGAAGCCGTTAATACCACATGCTTTATAATCAATAGAGTCCATATTAGAGCTTTAATAAAGAAAACTCCTTATGAACTTTGGAAAGGAAGAAAACCCAACATTGGATTTTTTAAAGTTTTGGGATGTAAATGTTTTATTTTAAACACCAAGGATAACCTTGAAAAATTTGATGCAAAAGCCGATGTTGGAATTTTTGTTAGCTACTCCAACCATAGTAAAGCATATATAGTTTTTAACAAAAAAGACTCTTACTATTGAAGAATCTAGCATGTTGAATTGATGAAACTAATGTTATTTCTTCAAAGAATTTAAGGAAGATGATATGTGAGGTAGAAAGGCAAATCAAGGATCAAGGTTGAAGAAAAGAGGCCAGATGAATTACACTTCAACAAGACAAGAAGCTTGTGGAATGAAATAGATTTCTATCCCAAGAAGTTGTACCAAAGGAATGGGGTATGCAAAAACTCACCCTAAAGATCTCATTATTGGTGAACCATCACAAGGTATGAGAATTAGGTCTTCCTTTAGGAACATTTGTAATCATTTTGCATTTGTCTCTCAATTTGAACCAAAATCTTTTAAAGAAGCAAAAAATGAGGAAAAGTGGATTTTGGCTATGCAAGAAGAATTGAATCAATTTTGAGAGAAATCAAGTTTGGGAGTTAGTCCCTAGACCTAAAAATCATTCTATTATAGGCACTAAATGGATTTTTAGAAATAAAGTAGATGAAACTGGCACCATTATTAGAAACAAAGCTAGACTTGTTGCTCAAGGATACAATCAAGAAGAAGGTATTGATTATGAGGAAACCTTTGCACCGGTTGCTAGATTAGAATCAATTAGAATGTTGTGTGCATTTGCCTGTTATAAAAATTTTACATTATATCAAATGGATGTCAAAAGTGCATTTTTAAATGGTTACATTATGGAGGAAGTATATGTAGAGCAACCTCTTGGTTTTCAAAATCATGATTTTCCAAACCATGTTTTCAAAATCAAAAAGGCACTTTATGGCTTGAAACAAGCACCAAGAGCATGGTATGATAGATTGAGCAAATTTCTCATTGATAATGGGTTCGAAATGAAAAAAGTTGATACTACTCTTTTTGTTAAAACAAAAAATGATGATTTATTAATTGTTCAAATCTATGTTGATGATATTATATTTGGTGCTACTAATGTCTCTATGTGTGAGGAATTGTCCAAGTGCATGCAACAAGAATTTGAAATGAGCTTAATGGGAGAATTAAATTTCTTCCTTGGACTTCAAATCAAGCAATCAATAGATGGGATCTTAATTAATCAGCTAAATACACAAGAGATCTTCTCGCAAGAGTATGGCATGGATATTCTAGGAAATTAACACACCTTATGGGATCGTTAACCAAGGGTGACAAAGATGAGAACAGGAAAAGCTGTGTTGAGGTAAAAAAAATGATCGAGGTATGATGGCTCCTTTTGTATTTAACGCACTAGTAAGAACCTGATTATTGTTTCGTGTGTGTAGTGTGCAGATTTCAATCTTGTCCAAAGGAATCTCACCTAAAGCTGCAAAAGGATATTTAGATATCTTCTTGGACATCATAAATCCTAGGTCTTTGGTTATCCTACACAAACACTCTTTTGTAGATCTAATAGTTATTCGGATGCGGGACTTTGCTGGAAAGTCACATCTGACAACACAGACAGACACTTAGGGCTCTTGCCATTTTCTAGGGACATGATCATTAGTCCATAGGTTTAGAGAAAAACAAAATTCTGTTGCCTTATCAAGCCCGCGGACAGCGAGTATATTGAGAGTAGGAAGTTGTTGTGCACAATCTCTTTGGATGAAATGAATTTTAAAAGATTATGGTGTGGTATTTGATCATATTCCCATCAAATGTGACAATACAAGTGCCATCAAAATTTCAAAAAATCCCACTCTAGGACTAAGCATATAGAGATTAGACATCATTTTATTAGAGATCATGTGCAAAAAGGTAATATTTCTTTAGAATTTGTTCTCACCGATAAACAATTAGCCGATATACTTACTAAACCCCTTAGTCAAGATAAATTTTGGATAATTAGACGAGAATTAGGCATGTTGGATATGTCTTAATTTTGCTTTAATATGATAGCAGATGTTAAGGGGCACGGAGATAAGTTAGGGGGGAGTGTAATTGAAATTACATTTTTTTTTTGATGATGAAACAAAAAAGGGGGGAGAAATACACGGTTGGATGTTTCACAGACACCATAACAAAGTTGCCATTCTTTTTGCTTATTATTGATTTTATTTTCATTCTTGATTTTAGATTATATTTTAAAGCAATAAATGGTTTGTCATCATCAAAAAGGGGGAGATTGTTAGCCCTAAGGCTACATAATAATTTTGATGATAACAATACACATTGATTAATTGAGATTTACTAACATGTTTATTTATGTGCAAGAGTAAGATCATTGAAATAATTTTAAACTCAAGAAGAGGCTTATTAAAATGAAGTGTTGAAGCTAAGGAGAAGACTACATGTTAAAGGCACAAAAGTTTAAGAACAAGGATTGACTCAAGGAATGTGACACATGAGCAATGTTCAATCAATTGGTCATATATATCCCTACAAATATCCAAATGATGTGAATCTTGAGCCTTTGGAAAGCTTACTCAATTTATAACATTTCATATGTTTTAATGAAATTAAAATTTCAAGTGCAAGGTTGTCCAAATCATCATGCAAGTTGAAAGACAAATGGAAGTAGCTGACATGAGCACCGAATACTCCTTTGGACATATCTTGAACTAGAAAAATCAAAATGACTTGATTCTTATGGCATTGGAAAGATGACTTAATGAAGAACATTTCATATGTTTTGAAAAAATTCAAATTTAAACAGAAGGCCGACATAATTGACATGAAATTCGGTGGACTGACACAAAGAAGAAAAATCAACTCACATGAGCACCGAATGGTGTTTTGGCCATATCTTAAGATAGAGATATCAAATGACGTGATTTTGATGCGTTGGAAAGATATTCAAATATGGAAAATCTTCATGTTGTTAGCTTTCAAATTTCAAACGGAACATTGACAAAAATGGTTAGACAAGATTACGGATTTTATGGTAGGGCAGAAAATTTTGAAGAGGTGTCTTCACTTGATTAAAGTTCATCCATTTGCCTATAAAAGGAGCCCTTCTCCCATGCATTCAAGAAGAGCAAGAGAAGCATCTATCAAGCAAAAAATAAGAGAAATATCAAGTCTAGAGAGCTTTATATTCTTTATCTACTCTTTGAAGAGAGTTGTACTTTTGTTGTAAAAATTATCCTTGTTCTTGTATTGTGGTGAGAGTGAGGTATTCTTGTAAAGGATAATAGTTATCCTTGAGAGAACTCTTGTTGTGTGTTATCAAGAGTTGAAGGAAGTTTCCTTGGTGAGGTTGTTCATCAAGATGAACTCTTGGTGTGGTGTTATCAAGAGTTGAAAGAAGTTGCCTTGGTGAGGTTGTTCATCAAGAAGAACTCTGTGTGGTGTGTTACAGCGTGAGGAAAGTACCTTGGTGAGATGTCACAAGAAGAAACTCTTGGGTGGTGTCTACAAGGGAAGGGAAGTGCCTGGTAGGTTGTTCATCCAAGTGAAAGAACCTTGGTTGGTGTATCAAGGGTGAACGAAAAATTCTGGAGTGTCATCAACAAGTTGTAAAGATTTCACAACTGGGAAAGCTTAGCCGGGAAGCCTAGGAGCACACGTGGAGTAGGCAAGGTTTGCCGAAACACGTAAATGAGTTTGCACTATCCTAATTCCCTTCCTCTTTATATTTCTGTACTACTTGTTCTATTCCATCTTCTTGATTGCATCTATTTTCATTTTTATTTTTCTTTTTTTTTATTCTCACCTTTGTTCTCAAAGAAAGATTTAAATAATTTTGATCTTTCAAGAAAAGTTTTCTAAATCCGTTTTTATAAATAAAAACCCAATTCACCCCCCCTCTTGGGTTGCCATACCTGGGTCAACAAAAATCACCTAGAAATCCTGTAAAAATTCTAATCAAAATCATATTAGGATTATGAGAAATAAAATAGGAAGTGATATAATTAAACTCCAAAAAGAATTAGGACAAATAAATATTCTCCTATTCTAATTAGGATATAAGATACTATATCCTAATCTAAGAAGATATTTATTATAACTCAAATACTTCCTAAAATATAATTCTAGAAACAATAAAGTAGGAATCAAAATAATATTTTTGTTTTATCACAAGTTGGACAAAATTTATTATGTGCATGGCACATGTATATATAGTAGACGTTGACACCAACAATCTCCCCCTTTTTGGCAACTTGTGATGAAAACACCAAACTGTTTCTGATCAAAGAAAAACACACATGATAAGTTAATCATAACAATAAGCTATCATGAAGTAGCAAACAGAAAATATCATGTGTAAAGAATTATCTAGTGTGCTGTTACAAATCTCTTAACAGAACACTGTCAAAATATTTTATCCTGCAAACAAAATGAAGTTGTCAAACTGATCAAGCAACACATTAATCAACTCATGATCCGAGCAATCAGATCAACAATAAAATCATGATCAGAGCAAAAACATCTGAGTAAAACATTCATCAAATCAAGATATCAAATCAAGATAATACAAACGCACAAACACAGTAAAAACACAAAGTATCACAAAGCATCACAAATAGTTCGAATGCACACGCAAAGCAAGCATAAGAAGTATAAGAAGTGCTTCTTATTCCCCCTTACTCCTTACTTACATCCCTTGAGAATAAGAAATATAAACAGAATAGAAGTAAACACAGTTATATCATAAACAACAAAAAAAAAAATAACAAAAAGATCAGAAAACTCCTTCTCCCCCTTGATTTCAGCACAAGTGCCAAAAACACTTAACGAAGTCTCAGAGACTTGCGAACAAGTGGGGAAGAGGAACTGCCAGGACGTTTCTTGAATCTGCCAGCCTTCTCTTTATATCTATATATGAACTATCATCCTATAGGCTAGCAAACCAAAATTGATTGGTCATTTGGTGCCTAAGTAGTACAAAAATTTGACTGTCTTCCCGAACTTTATTTTGATGGGAAGGGGGAAGCCAATTGAACTGTGCAATCTTATGTATCACTCTATATTTCTTCCTTAATCACTTCATCCATGTTAAATTCCTCATTTAAAGAATGCAAACTGCCTATAGGAATATCCAAAAAAGTGTTTATGACATTCGGAGAGAATTTCACAAACTTTCCTTTACAATAAACTTTGTGATAATGAAAACTTTTCGGATCATCAATGGCAGTTGAGATATTGGCATAGAATTCTTGAATGACTTCATAGCGGGTAGGAAGTTGTTTATCATATGAGTCCAGTATATAGACTCAAGCAACTCACTCAGGCCATATGTGTTGAAATCAGTAAGTTTTACCGGCCTTTCCATCTGTAACTTCCTTTGTGAAGTGTACTTCTTGAACTTCTACTTGATATCGGCTATGAGAAACTTATTGTACTTCTACTTAACTTTGTCTTTCATCTTCATTACTGGAACTTGCTCATCCTCACTTATGGTAGGATTAACAGCAATCCTCGCATGTGCTTGTTGCATTGGAGATGACGGTACACTGTTGCTCCTGTCGTAACTGGAGTTGCTGTGAGAAGATGAAGAACTTGTAGATTTTGATGATTCTGTGTTCGTCGCCATTGCTAAGGTTTACTGACTGCACCAAAGTTTCAGAACCAAGAGAGAAAGAAGACGAGGAACAGTAGAGAAACTGTAGTTGGAGTATGGTATGAACAGGAGAAGCTCAAAACCTATTCGTAATATACTAGGCCAAATTGAAAACAATTTTGTTTTTAACAAAATTTAATATTAATTGTATTTCCAAAACCGTTTCATAACTGACATTAGTAGGCAAAAATTCAAATTTGATTCCTATTTGAATAAGGAATTCTAATAGAATTAGGATTCCCGCCACTAAAACTTCTCCCCCTCAATTTAATATAGTTGACATGGCATTTTTGACACATGGACACACAAGAAAATCAAATTTCGGATAAGCACAAAGAGCATCGTATGTTAAGAAAAATGTAATAGAAAACAGTTAAAAATAACATAACAACAATATCTGAACATCATACGAATCATTCTAAGAAAGCATATTTCAAAGCTGTTTCTTTTCTCATAAAAGCTGTTTTTCTTTTTCTTTTGACTTGATTCAATTGAGTGATCAACTTGAGTATGCTTCTTACACACACAAAAATTGATTTCAATGTGACTTTTTCTAGATGAATACAGTAGCTTTCACACAATATAGAGGTAACCCTTTTTATTTAAGTGGGTGACCTCAACATATTTCTTAGATACCCTGAGGTTATTCTCAATAATGGCTTTCACACATCATATATTGGTAGCCCTCTCTGTATTTTTCATTTTAAATCAGTATCTGATCATTCACATAATTTTTATATCATAGCTCACATATGCTTAATTAGAAGAAAACTTATGATATTGTATATACAATTAACTTAACAGCACACAGTGTTCATTCAGGTAACTGACAGATGCCTAAGGCTTTTCTTAGATTTTCAAATCTTGTTGTATCCAATGCCTTAGTGAACAAGTCAGTCAATTGTCTATCAGTGGAGATGTGTTCAATGTGTATCACCTAAGACTCTACTAGTTCCCTTATAAAATGGTATCTTTTGTCAATGTGTTTTGTTCTAGAATGCTGAACAGAATTTTTAGAAATATTTATAGCACTAGTATTATCACAAAACACAGTTATAGGCTTTTGTTCAATACCATAATCACTTAACATTTGCTTCATCTACAATAGTTGTGTGCAACAACTCCCTGTTGCTATGTATTCGGCTTCAGCAGTAGATAAAGAAATAGAATTCTGCTTTTTGCTGTGCCATGAAACTAAGTTAGTACCAAGATAAAAACACCCACCTGATATGCTTTTTCTATCATCTACATTTCCTACCCAATCAGCATCACTAAACCCTGCAAGATAATCATTTTTATCTTTAGAAAACCATATACTATAATCATGTGTTTCATGAACATACTTGATGATTCTCTTAGCTGCTACCAGATGTGATTCGTTGAGATTTGCTTGAAATCTTGCACACAATCCTACACTAAAATACAAGTCTAGTCTGCTTGCTGTGAGATATAACAAACTGCCAATGATATTTCTATACAAACTTGCATCAACATATTTTCTTGCATTGTCTTTTGAAAGTTTTAGATTAGTACCGATAGGAGTTTTCATTGGTTTTGCATTCTGAAGCCCAGATTTCTTTACAAGATTTTTAGCATATTTTGATTGAGATATGAATATCCCATCATTCATTTGCTTAACCTATAATCCAAGAAAGAAATTTAATTCTCCTACCATGCTCATCTCAAACTATTCCTGCATCAACTTAACAAACTCATTAGTTTTGCTTTTGTCAGTTGATCCGAAAACAGTGTCATCAACATATATTTGAGCAACAATAAAATAGTTAGATGCATGTTTGATAAACAAAGTCTTATCATTGCTGTCTCTTTTATAACCTCTGTTGATCAAAAAGTTTATCAGCCTTTCATACCAAGCTCTAGGAGCTTGTTTCAAACCATACAAAGCTTTGTACAATTTGTATACAAAATCAGGATGTTTAGGATCTTCAAATCCTTTAGGCAGTTTAACAAAGACTTCTTCATTGAGATAGCCATTTAAAAATGCTATTTTAACATCCATTTGGTACAACTTAAAATCAAGCAAATAAGCAATTGCAAGTAGTAACCTGATTGACTCAAGTCTAGTTACTGGTGCAAAGGTTTCATCAAAGTCTATGCCTTTTACTTGTGTGTTACCTTGTGTAACTAGCCTAGCCTTATTTCTTACTACTTGTCCACTTTCATCACTTTTATTTTTGAATACCCATTTAGTTCCAATGACATTTGCATTTTTTGGCCTAGGAACTAATTCCCATACTTCATTCCTTTTAAACTGATTAAGTTCATCTTGCATAGCTTGAATCCATACATCTTCTTTTAAGGCTTCTTTCACATTTTTTGGTTCAACTAAAGAAACATAACATGCAAATCTTACCTGATTTCTTACCTTGCTCCGAGTCTTCATCATGCCATCTGGTGTTCCAATGATAGAACTTGTTGGATGTGCCTTTTGAATCCATGTGGGTGGATCTTTCTTTTCATATTCATTCCTGATTGAATTTTTGTTCAAATCTGAGTTGTCAGATGTTACTGTTACGTCGGGTGTAACAGTAGCTATTTTCTCTTTCATAATAGAATCTTCTTTATTGTTGCTGTCTGAATCTGGCTTCTCTGTATCATCTGTGAAGCTGGTTATGCTTTCCTCTTATGAGTACTTTACATAATCGTCCAAATCATAAAATACTACGTTCGCAGATTCCATGACTGCCTCAGTTCTCATATTGTAAACTCGAAATGCTTTGCTGTTTTGTGCATATCCCACAAAGACTCCTTCATCACTTCTTGGATCTAATTTTCCTAACTACTCTCTGTCATTTAAGATGTAACACCTGCATCCAAAAATATGAAAATATTTCAAATTCGGTTTTCTACCTTTCAAAATTTTATAAGGTGTCTGGTTAGTGCCAAGTCTAAGAAAAACTCTATTTGAAATATAACAAGCAGTGCTTATTGCTTCATCCCATAGCCTCTTGGTCAACTTTTTGCTATTGAGTATCACTCTAGCCATCTCTTGAAGAGTTCTATTCTTTCTTTCCACAATGCCATTCTGTTCAGGGGTTTTGGGAGCTGAAAATTCATGATCAATTCTATGATATTTGCAAAAGTTAGCATAGCTAACGTTTTCAAACTCTTTTCCATGATCACTTCTTATCCTCACAATCCTGCCAATGTTCCTATTTTGCTCATTTTCAAGCTTAACACAGAGATTCTTGAAAGCATCAAAGGTGTCAGATTTTTCTTTAATGAAATCAACCCAAGTATATCTAGAAAAATCATCCACACAAATAAATATGTATCTCTTACCTGTAATGCTTTCAATTTGCATAAGACTCATAAGATCCATGTAGAGCAAATCAAGTATTTTAGATGTGCTAAGATGTGAATTTGATTTGTGTAAACTTCTAATTTGTTTTCCCATTTGACATGGTCCACAAATTTCATTAACTTTGTCATCAAGTTTAAGAACTCCTTTTACAGCATCTAACTTAGTTAATTTAACCAAGTCTTTGTAACTTAAGTGTCCTAATTTTTGATGCCTCAATTCTAAATCTGAAATCCTAGCCTGAAATGCAATCTTTACCACATAACAATTATCCGAAGATCTATTACCTTCTAGAATGCATTTACCAAAATTATCTAAGACCATGCATTTGTTTTGTGTGAAATTAACAATATACTTGTCATCACAAATCTGACTAATACTAATAAGATTGGCTTACAAACCTTCAACCAGCAAGACATTTTGAAACTTGGGTAGGCCTTTGACATTCAAAGTGCCTTTACCAATGATCTTACTCTTTGCTCCATCTCCATAGGTGACATTACCATCTCTACATGCTTTAGAATCTGTTAAAAACTGTTTATTTTCAGTCATGTACCTGGAACAACCACTATCAAAATACCACAAACCGTTAGAAGTATGTTCAAGAGTAGTAAGAGAAACATGGTATACT
>SNVD02003777.1:0-18925 GCA_013180625.2 Boswellia sacra
TGTTTGAAATCAAAATATGATGTACTTCGTGTTTTCCTTAAATGGAAAAAGATGATTGAGACACAAACTGGCAAGAAGATCAAGCATCTCAGAACAGATAATGGTGGTGAGTATTGCAGTGATCAGTTTTTGAAATTGTGTCAAGATGAGGGTATTGTACGTCATTTTACTGTTAGAGGTACACCGCAACAGAATGGGGTGGCAGAACGCATGAACCGGACATTGCTGGAGAAAGTTCGGTGTATGTTGTCTAACGCTGGGTTACGCAAAGAATTTTGGGCTGAGGCTGTGACTTATGCATGTCATCTTATTAATCATCTACCTTCAGCTGCTATTGATGATAGAACTCCATTGGAGGTATGGTCTGGACAACCTGTTTCTGATTATGATTCTTTACATGTTTTTGGTTCTACTGCATATTATCATGTGAAAGAATCTAAGCTGGATCCTAGAGCCAAGAAAGCGATTTTCTTGGGATTTGCTTCTGGAGTAAAAGGATATCGTCTATGGTGTCCTAGTTCGAGAAAGATTGTATCCAGCAGAGATGTGACATTTGATGAGTCTTCAATGTTGAAGAAATCAGAAAACCAGACAAAGGTGAATGGTACTCCACAGCAGGTTGAGCATACTCAGCAGCAGGTAGAGTTTGAAACAACGACATTGAACCCAGTTAGATCTGTTGAGACAGATGTTGATACTCCTATGACAGAGGGAGATTTGGGAGATGATGGAGAAGGTTCTACTCAGGAACCTCTACAGCAACAAGAATCTATTGCAGTTAATAGGCCAAGACGTGAGATTCGCAGACCTGCTCGATTTGCTGATATGGTGGCCTATGCACTTCCAATTGTAGATGCTGATGGTCCTTCCACTTATAGAGAGGCAGTCAGATGTTCTGAAGTTGATCAGTGGAAGACAGCTATGAGCGAAGAGATGCAGTCTCTTCAGAAGAATGAAACTTAGGAGCTAGCTCAACTACCAAAGGGTAAAAAGGCAATTGGGTACAAATGGGTATATGCAAAGAAAGATGGATTTCCTGACAAGAATGGCGTCCGCTACAAGGCAAGGTTGGTGGCTAAAGGCTACGCTCAGAGGGAAGGAATTGACTACAATGAGGTATTTTCTCCAGTTGTGAAACATTCTTCCATTAGAATTTTGTTGGCCTTTGTAGCTCAGATGAATATGGAACTAGTTCAACTTGATGTAAAAACTGCATTTTTACATGGTGACTTGGAAGAGGAAATCTATATGACTCAGCCAGAGGGATTCAAAGTTGTTGGTAAGGAAAATTTGGTATGCAAACTGAAAAGATCGCTTTATAGTTTGAAGCAATCTCCCAGATAGTGGTACAAGCGATTTGATCGGTTTATGATGGGTCAGAGGTACACAAGAAGCAAATTTGATAATTGTGTGTATTTTCATAGGCTACATGATGGTTCTTTCATTTATCTACTCTTGTATTGTTGATGATATGTTGATAGCTCGACGAAATGTCGAAGAAATTGCAAAGTTGAAGACTCCGTTGAATCGAGAGTTTGAGATGAAAGATTTGGGTGAAGCTAAGAAGATTCTTGGCATGGAGATTAGCAGAGATAGAGGAAGAAGCAAGATTTGTTTGACTCAGAAGCAATATCTGAAGAAGGTATTACAGCGGTTTGGCATTACAGAGCAGTCTAAACCTGTAAGTACCCCACTTGCTCCTCATATGAAGCTCAGTGCATCTTTATCTACTAGTACAGATGAGGAACAAGAGTACATGTCTCGAGTTCCGTATGCTAATGCAGTTGGTAGCCTAATGCATGCTATGGTGTGTACGAGACCCGACATTTCACATGCAGTTGGAGTTGTGAGCAGGCATATGCATGATCCTGGTAAAGGACATTGGCAAGCAGTGAAATAGATTCTACGGTATTTGTTGAAAACCGTGGATGTTGGCTTAGTCTTTGAGAGAGATGATACATGTGGTCAGTATGCTATTGGCTATGTTGATTCTGATTATGCTGGTGATTTGGATAAACGTCGGTCGACAACCGGTTATGTGTTTACTCTTGCAAGAGCACCAGTGAGTTGGAAGTCTACTTTATAGTCTACAGTGGCTTTCTCTACTACAAAGGCAAAGTATATGGCAATGCAGAGGCTGTGAAGGAAGCAATTTGGTTACAGGGATTGCTGGATGAATTGGGAATTGGGCAAAAGAAGATCACTCTTTATTCTGACAGTCAGAGTGCTATCCACTTAGCGAAGAATCCAGTGTTCCATGTTCGTATGAAGCATATTGATGTTCGGTATCATTTTGTGCGGGAGATTATTGATGAAGGGAGAATCTTACTTCAGAAGATTGAGACTGCCAAGATTCCCGCAGATATGTAGACTAAGGTTGTGACAGCGATCAAGTTCAGTCATTGTTTGGACTTGATCAACATTGTGCCTGTTTGACTGCGCTATTGGGCGCATTTGGAGGCGTTGCAGTTGTGATAGAGAATATGGGAAAAAGAAGAGTTTTGTGGTGGGTTGGCATATTCGCCAAGGTGGAGATTTGTTGGTGTTTGGCTCATATGAAAACAAAGTGGGAGAGATCCCACATTGCTTGAGAAGCAAAGTTGAGTCTCACTTTAGCCTTATAAAAGAGGCCATGTGGGAGAAATATATGTGTCCCAAGTGAAATATCCTTCACCCTCCATAATTGTAAGGTCTCACTAATAAGACCTCATAGTTTAAGGGTCTTTCAGTAAGGACCTTAAAGTTTGTAATATTTGTTTTTTCTCCCTTTGTTTTGAGTATTTGTAGTATTGCCCAATTGTTTGGGTAATTACAATTTGACCCAACTATTTGGGTAATTGTAGTTTGGTCCAATAGTTGTGGTATTTGTATTGTGACCCAAAAGTTTGTAATTCTCTTTGAAGATCGTGGAAAGTTTCTTCAGCAGCGCCCGAGGACGTAAGTACTAATACCGAACCTCGTTAAATCCTGGTGTGTTTTCTATTTCTGCGTTGTGGTTGATTGGTTGCCTCTTTAGTTGCTATTATATTCAATTATCTGGCATAGTTGTGGTTGTGCATTTTGGGTTGTTCTGTTGGTTACCGCTTCCGCTTGTGCATAACAGTTTTGACTAGGTAAAATAAGAAGATAATTAGCAACCAAAAGTAAATAACAAAGTTCAAAGATCATAAGTAGTGTTACCGAAATGAAAGGATCGATGTAATCCTTGAAATGCAGCGCACAAATACACTTTACACAGTTGTTTATGTTTACCAAAGCGGGGGAAACCTCTGATGACCGATGAGCAAATATTTAACAAGTGAAAACGGGTCAGCCTATAGCACGCCTGGCGCATTACATGATATGATTTTAATCTTGTGATGCAACTTGGTTCATATTTTGATTCTCACATATCACAATCATTGTGCAACTTGCTTTTAACCTTATAACCCTTCGTAGTATCAAAATCATCAGAGTAACTCTATCCTTCTATCTTTTTTCCACGAGTTTTATTGTCTATGTATTTTGTATAGCTCTTTTGATACTGCAAAGGTTTATAAGCTTTCAGTGAAAACTTGGTCCACTTTGTACTTTCTATTTAGTATATTAGCTGTCTTCTTCGGAATTCAGAGCAAGTACTAAGGTAATGGACAGCTAAGCTTAAAACTTTCATGAAAGCATATTGGAAGTGAAAATTTGTACCTATGCTTAGCTGTTTTTTTTCTGCTTTTGAAAAAAAAAAAAATTACATGTTGTTTGTCAGAACCCACCACTTCTCAGCCATGATCTGTTAGTCCTTTCTCGTATATATCTCGTATATTTTTTTTTTCCTTAATATTGATTATCAAGTGTTTTTGGGGCACTTTATTGGTTGGCTGGCTGACATTAAATCCTCCAATAAGAAGACAAGTATTAAGAGAAGCAAATAAAGAAGTACCCAATCACACATACCAAGATGGGATAAATTTATATACTCTACAAAAGTCCCCTAACCTTAAACTTTTATCTTCAGATCTTCAACTATTAATATTTGCAAAATTTTTGTCATCTATATTGTATATTTCAACAG
Source organism: Boswellia sacra (assembly GCA_013180625.2). Lineage (NCBI taxonomy): Eukaryota > Viridiplantae > Streptophyta > Magnoliopsida > Sapindales > Burseraceae > Boswellia > Boswellia sacra. Next base: position 4,049 of record SNVD02003777.1, read on the forward strand.
AGTAGTTTTTACATATACAACCAATTTAAAGAACCAAATTTATGCAATCTAATGTGATATCAGATAGAGAAAATTAAAAAAATTTTAATAAATAAAGTAAGATTCCTTTCTATCCAAGACTTTATGTCAAATCAAGTTGTATGAGTTTGATTATATAAATTGATTATATATTTAAAATTATTCATTTGTTCGACAACTATAAAGAACTTCACTTAACTATTAGCTACACATTTATTGAACAAAATAAGACCATATATATGTTTTTAGATTGGAGAAGTAAATTAATTAAGAAGTGCAAATAAAAAGTAATGGAAGAAATGAAGAAAGGCCATAACCAAAGAATATCTCAATGCTTGTTTGATTATCTTCAAATTTTCTTTCTCAAATTGAAAAATGAGGCGTAGCAAAAAGCAAATCTTAAGGTTGAAAGAAAGATCACAACAAAGCACACCGTCTAAGATGATGGATGTTATACTGGAAATGCAAATCGCCAAATCGATCGGCTTGTATGCTCTGAGTGTTTCGCAAACTGTGTGATTGAAAAGTAGTAAAGAACTGTGTGAACAAGCAAGTGAGATTAATGAAGATTAAAGGGCTAGGAATAGGATTACATGTTCCGTAGATTAATCAAAAAAGGTAAATAATTTAGTACTCTTTAACAATCGAGTGCTGCAAATATAGTGTTGCAACTAGAAGTTTACTTTAGGGACATTTTTAACCAGTGCAAATTACAATGATACATAATCTTTAGGTGATAATAAATATTGAAAATTTATTTAAGATCATAACTAAGGTATAATCACATTTAAGCTAATTTTTAGATGATTGAAAAAAAAAAAGAAATGAAATGAAATAAATAGACAAATATGCGAGTTTAATATATTATAGTATTAATGAAGCAAGTATTAATGAAGCAAATTTTCTCCCGTGTAAGTTGTGTATTAAAAAAATAAAAATAAAAAGATCGATCGATGATTTTTTTTTTGGGTTTAATTAAGTTAATTTGTTAATAATATCTTTTGCCAACTCATGTGATGTAAAAAAATATAAAATAAATGTGCGTTTTGATATTAAGAAATAAAGAAATTATTTTCTTATTGTCTCTCATAATTAATGAAAAGTTAGAGATTCTATTTAACGTAATATCATTGAAAATGAAAAAAATACTGCAGCTAAGCTAAGGGCGTGGGCACGCCTCCGGCAAGTCCGGTTTGCTTGTAGGGTATGCAGTGAGTCAAGATATAGATTTGTTTTTTATTCACTGCTTCATAGAAAGTAAAACGAAGCACCGTGATGCTATGTCTGCCACTACTTGATCCGATAAGAGACGATAAACAGAAATGAATAATAATTAGTATTTACATAACTTTCTCATCACATTAATTTTATATTACATATACAATTATTGCATAATTTTTGTATACAATCATATAACATACCAAGAATGGATAATTAAAGAAAGTCCTTAGCTAATAAAAAAATATAAATCATATAGCATTTTCACCCTCGAAAGAACTTTTGGTTTTGGATGGGTATGCTCTATTATTTTGTGCATCGCTCTTCGGGTCTCGATGGACTAGTAATTTTGATTTCGGGAAAAATAAATATAATCCTAGCAAAGCAATCCACTGCTTCCAAAGCGTGTGTATTGATAATGGACTTCTTTACCCAAAATTCGAATATGTTAACATCCATCCTAATAAGATAAACGGAGTTTTCTCTAGCAACATCAAAACCAACGAGTAAAATATGAAGCCTAATGGTAATGAAGGAGACGGTCAACATCCATCGTAGCTCCAAATGGGCTGTCTTGATAGCCTATTTACACACGATGAAGTAGAAGCACAAATGAGACATTTAAATGAGAAGACTTAGACTTTAATTTATAAGTTCAAATATCTTCAATATAATGACTCCTACTCCATGTGGGATCCTTGCTCACACATACAAATGGCTAAAGAGTCTACAAGAAAAAAGACAATATATGACTGACATTTTATGATAAAAATCATTATATCATATATGGATGATAGAGTCGTGATAGAATTATGGTCTATCAAAAACTTAATGATATACATGTAATATATTTTTTGTCTATCAGAAATTGATGATAGAATAGTGATAGAAATTAATTCTATGAAAAACTTTGTCATAGAAATTTATTATTGACCATGTTTGATCAAATTTTAAATTAATAATTTATTAATTAAATGGGTTGGTTCCAGTGGCAAGGGCGGCTCAAGAGGGAGGTGATAGGGCCAACAGAGAAGTCCTAGGTTCAACTCTTCACAATGGCCTTTTCCCATGAGGTAAGCAGGAGATCGTGATAGTAGGTTGTGGTGCGCGTAAGCTGGCTTGGACACCTCGGTTACAAAAACAAAAAAAGGAGTAGAATGTAGCATTTTTTATGGTCAAATATTTTTTTTATAAAAATATATATGTCACTGCAATAGGAAATGGTGCATGCAAAGCCGAATTTTAAATGTTATGAAAAATTACACTAATTTCATATTTTGAATTCAAATAAAATAAAGAAATTAAAAATATAATAATATTATTAAATAATATAATTTTACTTTTAATTATAAAATTAAAAAATAAAATTACTAAAAATATTTAAATAAAAGATAATAATATTGTCTATATGAAAAAAATAAAATTTTAAATATAAAATTATGGAAAAGTATTTTTTAAACATGGAAATCGTATGAAATAAATACAACTATTTTATAATTTCCAAGTGATGAAAATCACATTTTCTAAATTTTTTTGATAAAAATTAAGGAATTATTTATTTTATAATAATATTTTAAATTATTTTATTTTAAAATATTATAAGACATGTGTTTAATTAAAAATTATTATAATTTATTTTAAAAATTGGATTACAAAATTAAATGAAAACGATAACGTCCAAACGATGTCGTCTTGGATGAAGTGGGCGGCAAACCCTTGAAGCTCGACAGCCCTTCCCATCTACAGAAATAAAAAGTTTCCTAAATAGAGCTCTGATTTGAAGAGTTTAGATCATATTTGTACAGGTCTTCAATCCACCGATTCGCTTAAGTCAAGGACGAGCAAGCCACTCCCGTAACTAACTGCTTCATTGGCCTCTACTCCACACCCTCCTCTGTCGCGACTCGCCTCCAAGTCCCGAGTAACCTTTGTTGCAGCTCGTCTCTGCCCTCCTTTGCCACGAATCGTCTCCAAGTCTTCAAGGACCTTCACCTTTGTTGCAGCTTGCCTCTTCTCTTGCTTGCCTTTACCATCCGCGGCCGCCATTGTGAGTCTTCAACGATCTGCATTTTGTTTTTGTTTTTTTAGGCTACAGGGCATGTAAATTAAAAGGGTTGAGAATGAATTTAACATGGGAGCTATCTGTGATTCAATTCATTTTGTGTATGGATGCATATGGAATTTTATGTATGTGTTTATGCTTGCAATGTTTACGTTTATGTGTGCATCATTTGTTCATTTGTGTATACACTATGTGTACGTGTGCGTTTGTATGTTTGGTTGATGAGAAATGATCAAGATTAATTTTGGTTTTCGTTCTGTGACACTGAGAAATTTTTTTGGCTATTAATTGCACTGATTTGTGTACTGTTTTTGTTAAATTAGAATTTGTGAGCTTCATCTTTGGTTCGAATATGCTGGTATTTATTTGAGAAATTGATCAATTGTATAAAATATTCATGTGTTTATTCTTGCCATTGAATTTTAAAGTTGGGCCTTTCAAATTTAGTTTCATCAGTTTGCAATGTGTTCATTGTTATGCTTCATTTTGAGCGATGTTGGAAGTGGAGAGTCTTGTGGAAGTCCTTCTTGGAGTTAAAACTATTGAAGAAGGTATTAAATTTATACTATGATCAGGAACTGCCTCTATTATAGCTATCAAATGAACATTCTTTGTTGACCTCCAAGAAGATGAATGTTTTGAGATGGTTAGTTCTCAAAGGTCATCAATGTTGGACAACACCAAAAGCGCCAAGTGTTTCATAAGCATTTGTTTCATTTAGGAATAATGAGTGTGTGCTATTTTCGGTGTGCAAATATATAGGAACTTTTATGTTGAGAAGGTAAGGTTCACTGGTGTCCTTGCAATCTGTATTTCTAAACTGGCTACTCAGCTATCCCTTTTATTGGTCAGCATACTGTCTATGAGTTTTTACTGCACTTTGTTTTGTGTGTTTCATTTGTTACTATGTTAATATTATGTTTTTGGATTCCACTCATATTGCTTGAATGTAATGGTGACTTGGTCTTCTTATCATATTAAATTTAGATTTGCCAGCATACTATATTTGAGCACTCATGCATAATAATATATATGTGTGTTGCATTTGGATTATGATATGGATGCGGGTACTAGCTTTTCGACTGGCCACATGTCCACAAAGTCTTCGTACGATTAGCCATGTACAATATCCAAAATGCATATGTCTGATAAAATTTGAATACCATGCTAAGTATTTCAATCTAATGTATGGCCATGATTAAGCATGAATTGAGTCAAGTTTCGATATGTTTGAGGATAAATTTCTATTTGAAATTAGTTGTTAATTTCTTCTTTTTCTCTCTCGTATTGGCTCTTCTTGGCCTTTGTTGTTTCTTTTTGATCAATTAATGTTGAAGGGCTTGTAATTTTACTATTATGTTGGCAATTTTACTTTATTTTAAGGATAAATTAAATGTCCAATGATTATTCTTGCTTAGAATGTAGTTTTGTGTGTTAGCATCTGTTTATTATCATTTGGTGATGTCAAAAGTAGCCCTTATCCTTCTTACCCATGAATTTTTTGGCAGATCAATTGTTGAATATTGTTGGCTATGATTTCAGCCTTGTTTATGAATCTTAGAGACACATAAACAGCACCAAAAATAATGGAATGAAAATGCAAAAAATAGCAAAAAAATAAGTGCAGACAGACACCAAAAACAGCAAAGACAAAGAGCAGAACAATAGCAGATAAAGAGCGATACAGAGGAGAAAGCAGAGGTTTTTGGGACAATCTTTTGTTATTTTTTTTTTCTCCCATATTACATCAATTTAGGCTCATATTTATAAAAGCCAACAAATCCATTGATAGCCATAGAATTTGATTAATTTCAGTTCACTCAAACAAAGTGCTGGTGAGCTTTTAGTGCTTTAGAAAATAAAAAAAAGTAAATAGTTTAGCTATAATTGTGTTTTTCAGTGCCACATGTGTACAAAAATTGATGCATCATCAGTTTGTCATTTTCCTTTTGTTGCTTAGTTATCCAAAAAATGTACTGGCTAAAATAGTTAGATTTTGGTTGGCATTGTAGGAGCTACAAGAGAGGGAAGCAAACCTGCACTGCAGTTAAGAGATGCTAAATTTATATAAGGATATTTTAGACTTTCATGTTGAGATAGTTTTGCTTCTGCATTACAGCGTTCTATAACTTAAATTTAACTTAAAATTTTGATACCAATTGATCATGTTCATTGCAACATGAGCAGCAAAAGCAGAGCAGTCATTGCAAGATCCAAAATTTAGATAATTATGACCCAACCATTGTAACGAATCTTCTTCTATCCCCTATTCACATAAAATTTGCAGCGTCTTTTCATTTTTCCTCTCTTTAATACTCATTTCTTTTGTTTAATTTTCCTTTTATGGTTGTAGAACTTGATCTTCTGGTTTCTCCAAAGTGTAAGTGCCAAATTTCCTACTTCTCATCTTGCTTCTTTTCCTTTAATTATTGTTTTTATTCCGTGCTTGGCTTGGCTTGGCTTGCTTATTGGTTATAACTTGTTGTAGAAAACTTATATTTATATTTGGCTGTTTGAGCAGACCATCAGCCACCACATGCCAAACTGCAGCTACTATTAAGTAAGAGGTATATGCAAACTAACGGATTTGGTACTAATTAATTTTTCTTTACCCTTCCAATGTGATTATTAGACTAGTCATATGGATAAATTTGAGATTTTCCTTGTGAAATATAATTTATTCTGATAGATACACCTCCTTGAGAACCTTAAGAGACCTATGGAAATAATTAGGGTTGAGAACCCAGTTACTGCTGCTAGCCAGCAAATTATCACTGAGAAATTGGAGGAAATTCCCCAGTCGATTCTATGAACCAAATAAGGCGTTGTATCTAGTATATTGAGTATCATAGGTGAGTTGATGTTTTTTACTACTCTATTTAGCTTTGCTCTTTGTTTTCTCATGCCCTAAATGCATATTATGAACTGCTAATGTTTTTCATTCATTAGTTATTCAAATATTTTGTTGGGTATTTAGCTGAGAATGGGAGTTTTGTTGGGTATTTTGTTGAGAACGGGAGGAGTTTTGCTGGGTATTTTGCTCAAAATAGGAGGAGCTTTGTTGGGTTTTTGCTGACAATAGGAGGAGCTCTGCTGCGGTTTTTGCTGAGAAAACAGAAGGCGTTTCGCTGGCTTAGCTAGTCAAATATAAAACTTTTGCTCGTAGTTGCTAAAATTTGTCATGTGAACTCCAAATTTAATTAGGTTGGCTATCATTTGTTGTTGCTTTTGGATTTGAATTACAATCATAGTTTGTTGTTGATAGTTACTAATGATTTAGCTTATGTATTGGTAATGATATGCATGATCTATGCAACTTTTCTCTATATTGTTATGTCGATGTCATTACTATGTAAAGTTTTTGGACTCAATTGGATGTGCACTTTAATTTTTAGTTCATATTAAATTTGTAAATGAATTTTAGATACAAGAATGTATAAATAAAATAAAAAAAATCATAGTTCTGCATAACTAAATTTAAATATTGTGACAGAAAATACTAATCACAAATTTTATCACAAACAACATAATTTACCCACAAAAACTAACCACAAATTTTTGTGCCAAAAATTTTCTGTCAAAATTAAATAGGAATAAAAAAATCAATTTTGCCGCAAAAATATTCAAATTTAAAAAAAGGTCAATTTCTCGTCAAAAAATTTTAAGGAAATTAATTAAAAAATTAATTTTTTAGTGTAATAGACATATGACATGTAAAAACTATCATAAAATTGATAACAGATTTTTTTACTATCATAAATGAGTGACAGTGACATAGATGATTAATAGATTTTCTATCATCCACCATTGCTCATGACTGTTTGTTTTCGTCATCTATTTCAATTTTTTTTTTTGTAGTATATGGATTAATTATTAACATATTCAAAGAGGACGATATCATATATTTAGGCTATTTAATGCACATGGATGTCCATGATTATTATGCGAATTGTAGATGTATCAAATAGAGAAAAGAAGAGAACAGGATTATAAAGTTTATGTAGAGTGGTCCATTCAGGACGGGCACAATGAAAATGTAGGCCCAATGTTTAAATGTTAATTTAGGCCTTGTTATTTTTTAAAGATTTGAATGTTGAATTAACTTATTGTATATTCACATTTTAATATTAAATTTATTTGATATTAAAAATGACAAAATAACAATAAGTTTAATATCAATCTTAATCAATAATACCAGATAAAAACTGGGGAAAATTAAAAGAAGAGGTAAAATTTATATGTTATAGATTGTTCGTTTTACTCTGCTTCGTTTTTTTAATTACTCTTTCTTTACATTTATCATTCTTCTTCCCACAGGACTACAATTTTTGTCTCATAAATACATTTTCAAGTCACTGGAAATTAATTTCAAGTTAATTTTGAACAACCTGAAATTACATTTTGTATTCCTTTGATATGATTTAAGTTTTTAGGCTCACATGTCCTATGAAATTTTATTTTAAAAAAAATAACGTAGGTAACTTTTTACAAATTTTAAATTTTCAGTGGGAAAAAAGAAACATTAATTAGAAAGCTATTTATTTTCAGCGTTTCCTGCAATCTAGTTGGAGATCAAGCCAACTGTTTGACATATTTATAATTGATGTTTGTAGTTCAACTTCAATCCAAGAATCGATATTTTCCCAATTGTTCAATTACTGTAACATTCACGATAAATTAAGTAAATCATCACACAAATTTTGCATTTAATTTACGGAAAATGTTTCTCAATGTTCGTAAATCAATAGCGAATGGTTGGATAATTCGTAATTATAAATCAACACAAATCTTACCTATATAGATTAAACTAATTTCAAAAAAACAACCGATCTTTAATTATAGAATTGGCATGGGGTTGTGGTGGTGATTATAGAATAAACTTATTTCTAAATTGAATACCATATTGTGATAAATATCTGATAGACTTACGTATCCATATTTAGCCTACTCAAAATATAATAAAAATGATTATTTTTAAAATACATCTCTTACTAATTGATGTATAAATCATTTTCATAGATAAAAATGATTGAATTTTATAATTAGTGGATAATATCCAAAATATTATATGACTGACAATCATAATATATATATAATTAAAACAACTAGGCTCAGAGTACAAGCTCTGATTCCATTACTAGAGAAAGGGATTACACAAGGGATAGACACACGAGAGACTCAGCTAGTATTCCGTGTCCCAATACAAAGCCCAAGTATCCTTTATATAGGCCAAGCCAGGATACTATGCTAGGATGCTTCCTTATCTCTAAGGAATCTCCTTTACACGTATACACTACTTTACAACTCACACCTTATCATTATCATCATAACACTGGACACCTTACTACATGACTCACACATAAAGACAATACAATATCATTACACTAGCATGACTCAACTCATGCTTTATTACTTTATGTCACATCAAGTCACATCATGTCTATTCACCATTGCTTCCGCTGACGGGTCCACTTTGCTTCCGCTTCAATCTTCATCATTGTCGAAGAAGAAATCATCCTGCCATGGAACTTGATTGATTGGTGGAAGTTGTGGATCAACTGGTCCGTTAGGCAGTTGTGGCTGTGGCCAATTTTCCCATCCTTCGTCAAGATCTTCCCATGGTGGTGAAGGATTCTGAATCTCATTGGCTCTTCCTTGCTTGCGAAGCCATTCATGGTAATCATGCCGATATTCTTGAATCGACTCATCTTCAGAACTGTCATTTACGAGCTCTAGACTTTTAATCCTTTCTTTATAGAAGAGATCTGGTGAATTGAGGACATTGTCTGAGACAGGACTGTGAGTACAGTATAACAACGGCATTTGATAGACTTCTGCCAATCTCTTTCTTGCGTGCAAACATCCTTCCTAACACGTCTGGATATCATCACTCATATGATCATGGATAATTGGCTCAATAAAGGGCTCTCTTGTTCTTCCCCATATATCGCTTAACTGAAAAATTACTATCATTTTGTGGACAATTTGAAATCCACCTTTGAGCCTAAGCGTTAAGAGATCTTCAAAGATTGGAGAGAACATTCGATCAAACCATCGATTAGGGTTATACCTTCTGCTCCTGTGAATTAATACAGGATCAAATACCATCGCTATTGGATATAGGTTGAACAATAGCCAATAGGAATAGTATCCTAGAGGAGAAGCTTCAGGTATGACTGAATGACCCCAATTTGTGTCTTCATCATGGACCACATGAAAATTTGGAGAGATCTGGTAGACCGTCTCAAAATTTGATCTGGATTTGGTGAAGGAGAAAGCAATTGAAATCTCCTTTCTTCTGTGCTAGGACTCATCATGCATTGATATAAAAGATCCCACGTTCTTCCAAAAGTTTTGTCTGATGTTTCTGGATAGTCACGTGCATAAAACACCCGATCTTCAATATCTGTTTTGATTTCTGGAGGCAAAAGAGAACAGAATGATGGAAGATCATAAAGGAATTCTGTTCCTTTCATTTTTGTTAGACCTGGTGGTTCCATTATTGTTTTGCCTTTGTAATCTTCAAGAGTCTGAGGAAGTTTTCTCCTTCTGAGACCTTCCTGTCTTCTTTCAAAGGCATCCTGACCCAGCATGTATGGCTTAGAGGAACTGGAAGCCATTGTTATCACTTGAATAGGTCTAGGAATTGGTCTGGACAGAAAATCTGCTAATACGTTTGATTCACCTTTGATGTAGCGAACCTTGAACTTGAATCTCGAAAGAGACTCTGACCATCTAGCGAGTTGAGGATCTGGAATCTCGCCTTCTCTTCTTCTAAGCAATCCCTCGAAATATTTGTAATCTGTTTCAACCACAAATTCTTCAAGAGAGAGATGAAATTGAAATTTTTTGATAGCGTTGATGACCGCTAACACTTCTTTCTTGGATGAAGGATAGTGTTGTTGAGAGTCTGAGAACTGCCCGGATTTATATGCACAAATTCTTCTGTAGCTCCCTTCTTGTTCAAGTAGCACTGCTCCCCAAAATTTGTCACTTGCGTCAGTCTGAAGGATGAGTTGTCCCGTGTCAGGAATCTTTAAAGGAGGAAGAGACCTGCATTTTTCTTTCAAATCAATTACAGCTTGTGTCGCTTCGTCAGACCAGGCTGCTGCTTTCTTCCTTATATGCCTTGAGATTTTGCTAGTGTATCTGGACAAATTCTTTATATAATCTCCTGCATAATTGACGATTCCCAAGAATTGTTGAATCATCTTTCTGCTTGTTAACTTGTCAGGGAACAAGAATATCTTTTCAGCAATATGTGGCATTGGCTTTGTGTAGCCATCCTTGATATGTAATCCAAGGAAATCTACTTCTGGGATTCCAATGAACATCTTTCTTTCGGATAAGACCAAGCCATGCTCAAAAGTTAAACTCTTGAACTGTTTAAGATGCTGGACATGATCTTCGTCATTATTGCTGAAGATAAGGACATCATCAATGTATACAAGACAAAAGTTAATTATGTCTTTGTACACGTCATCCATTCTGTGCTGATATTCTGAAGGAGCATTCTTGAGACCAAAGGGCATCACGTTCCACTCATAGTGACCATGTGGCACAATGAAAGCTGTTTTGTAGCGATCTTCTTTTCTGACTCCCACCTGCCAAAATCCTGACTTCATATCAAACTTTGAGTAGATCTTTGACTTAGCCATTCTCTTTAAGAGACAAATCTTTCTTGGAACAGGATATCGAATATCTCGCAAACAGTCATTGAGCTTTCTGTAATCAATACAGAATCTTTTCTTTCCACGAACACGCTCAGCTCTGTTGTTGACGTAGAAAGCTTGACTTGCCCATTCAGATTTTGAAGGACTGATGAGATTTATTTTGAGAAGTTCAGAGATTTCTTCTCTGCAAAGATCTTCATCATGTGGTAATCCTGGATGTGAAGCTGTTTGATGTGGCATCTCCCAATTGTCTTTGTAAGGGAGAGAAACAAAATATTGTTCTCGAGACCAGAACTTGTTTGGAACATCTCCACAGCATTCTAGAAGTTCTTTGTGCTCTGTTTCAAACTTTGGAGCAAGAGATTTGACATTTTCACCCCTCCTGGAGATGGAGAATTTCTCTATCCATGGTAAAAGACAAGAACGAGAGTTCTGAGTAACAGGATCAAGCATAGTGAATGCAAATCCTTCAGGATGAAAAGTGAACGGAGAGAGAATACTTAGGAAATCCATCCCAAGCAATAGATCTTCGCCTGACTGATCAAACGCAAAAAAGCTATGCCGTTTATGAAATGGCAATAGATTAATAGCTCTAGTGCATTTGCTGCTTTGAAACAAATCTCCACTAGCGGCTGAAAATCTGACTGCTGTAGGAATAAATAGAGACTTTGGAAGACAGTTGCTATGGATTATAGAGGAAACTGCTCCAGTATCAATAAGTGCAGAGAGTGCAACTTGGTCTTGATCAGAAATTTGAATTACCACTTTGACATATGGGCGAAAAATTGGACCTGACTGCATAGTAAGATCAATAGGTACCTCACGAGGAATATTCATGATAACTTCTGATGCACTGCTGGTTTCATCTTCTGAATCATCTGACTGGACCTCTATTGAGAACAAAGCATCTTCTGGATCATCTGACCAGTAATACCATTCATCTGAAAATTCTGGCTCATTGATAAGTTGAAGAAGTCTGATTGGAGCTTTCTTTTTCTGCTTGCATTGCCTGGCAAAATGTCCCTTCTTTCCGCAAATAAAACATTTGCCTGATTGCTTTGGGAACTTTCGCTTTTTGACAAAACGATACTTAGTCTTTATACTCTGCTTCCAAGACTTGGCAAATTTTTTCTTAAAATTCTTCTCTTTTTTGCACTTGCAATGGGATAGATGAGAACATCCAAATTCTTGCGGCTTTTTGTTGCAGTATTTTGTAAGAGAAGTTTTCTCAATCTGCTTCATGTGCTTTTTGAGATCCTGATTGCGACAATGAGTTTGAATCACTTCTGTTGCTAACTGATAGAGACTGGCAAGGCTGTATGGTGCAAGATCAGTTATCCCATCTACTTTCAGTTTTGCTTCAAGCATCTCTGCTACTGGTCCTGGCATATTAAGAACAAAAGTTCTTTTGATTGTATCCGACTGGTTGTTAAATTTGAAGTAGAGAGATTCTTGTTTGAGGAAATATTGCTCAAGCATTTGGACATCACAGCACTTGTTCTGAAGATATTCTTTCTCAGCAATTTCGCTTTCTCGCTCTCCAGTACCAAAGAAATGAGCAACTATATATCTGATTAACTCATTATATGGTTGATCATTACTAAGGATATATTCCTTTTCTGCCACAGAAAATGTATCTGCCCACCATCTTCTCAAGGATCCAAGAAATCCTGAGACAAGTCGAAGAGTGACTGCTCGTTTGCTAAGATGTGGAGCGCGTTGTATTTCTCCTTCTGCCCAAGCTAACATCTTTTCAAAATATGCTGGTCTTTCTTCTAGTTTTAGACCATCAATATTCCAAAAAGTTTTTACATTTGGAGCGTTTGGCACCTGAATCTGAACATCAAGCTCTTCTTGATTTTCTTGATTTTGGTTTTCACCAACATTTGCCGAAGAAGATACTCCTGATGTTTCTCCTCTGCTCATGTCTGGCTTAAACTGAGGAGTTCTCTGTCTGAATCTACCAGTAGTATCAACATATGTCGGATTTGCAGGAATATGTGGCTGCTCCATCATAACCGGTTCAGCAACTGAGGAAGATAAAGATTCAGAGGAATTGTTTGATCCATCTGATGTAGAACCAGATTGATCATCATCCCAACCAGAGGCATGAATAGGCCATGGTTGCACATGTGGCATTTCGTAATTTCTCCAAAAGCCTTTGACACTGTTGCCTGTAGGACTTTCTTCCCAAATATCAGAATTCTTTCTTGGCTTATCTTTCTTCCAAGAAATTTTCTTTTTCTTCTTTTGCTCAAAGTATCTTCGATGCTCTTCACGGACTTGATTCAGAAAATAGTCACTGTCAACTCCAGTACTGACAATCATGTTGATAGGACGAGGCTTTTCATGAGCATCTAAAAGTTGTTTGACTGTTAGCCTTTGAACTTTCTTCAGTCGCCTGCGTATCTCGTGAAGTTCTTGCTTAATCTGCTCTTGCTGCTCAGCAATGGCTTCTAACGCTCTGTTTTGTTGTAGAGCATTAGTGTTGTGCCAGTTGACCGCCTTTTCAATAGGACCAAACTCTGTTGGATCAAGCTTTTGAACAACCCAGCTTCCAGCAACATAATTTCCAGAGGCATTAGAGACAAAATCATTTTCTGGAAATTTGAACATATTGATGGATCCGCCATATTTCACTGAATGAGACCTAGGAAGGAAATGAGTTCTGGGCATATGAGTGCAAGATCGAGGATTCTTGCCATCCAGCTGACACTTTTCACAGGGATAGATAGGAACTGATTCTCTTGGAAAAGAAACTGAGGTTCTGCCAGCAGACAGCTTTTCTATCTTTGGCTTGTCATGGACAGTTTGAGGCTTGTTACTCTGCTCATACTCATTAATCCATTTTGGAGGAAAAACGAGCTGATTTTGCTTGAAAGTTTGGGGCTGAATGATTATACCATTACCAGTGAGTCTAGTAATTGGCATATTTGAGTGGTTCAGGGAAAAGAGATGTGTTTGGACTTTATAGGTCATGGAATGATGAATTGCAAGGGCTGACTCAAAAGGAGTTGAACTCTAAGGTTCAAAATAATAAAGTTCTCTCAGTTCGGCCCTGCCGTCGGTTGAATTTTATCATTTTGATATCTTATGAATTTCTGAGTTAGAAGTTGTGATTCAGTTAAGGCTATCCAGAGTGAAGAAATATAGATTGAGGATACTTTTCTATTGTGGTGTGAATGCTCGAAAAGAAAGCCAAGGTGGCGTGAGAAAAAGAGCTAATATCCACAAGAAAAGTTATATCTATATTCTCCTTTTGTAGTAAGACCCTGAGAGGCAACATAAGGACAATGGATAACCAAGAGATAGCAACGACTGAATTTGCAAAGTCTTCTTCAGAAGTTCCTTCTTCTTCTTATTCTAGTTCGGTCACAAACTTTCATTATGAGGCAGAGTATGAGTCAGATACTAAACCCAATTCTCTACAACCCTTTCATCTAGATCCTCTTAATCCTTATAAGTTCTATGATGTCAGTGTTCTTATTCCTAAACTAAAAACCCTTGTTCCGTTTAGAACCCCTAAACTCAAGTCTGTGTAAAAGTCCTCGGAAGTGTCCGTCCAGTCTATTTCTTCAAGTTCTTCAGAAACCTATCTTCCTATAATTTCCGCATCAGATATCCAAAGATACAGTCGAGAAGGCTACCGTGGAATTCATCTGGGAGCAATTCGAATAGGATTGCAACCATTATTCCTTGGTGGTAAAAATGTTACTTGTTTCATTGCAGTTCTAGATACTCGCTGGCAGTCTTTTGAAAAAGCTTTGATATCAGCTGTTGAGGTAGGTCTCAATCAAGGTCATGTTTATCATTACTAGAGAAAGGGATTACACAAGGGATAGACACACGAGAGACTCGGCTAGTATTCCGTGTCCCAATACAAAGCCCAAGTATCCTTTATATATG